>MCJB01048437.1:13002-47706 GCA_002018475.1 Nicotiana obtusifolia | reverse complement strand
CCCTCCCCCCAAACCTATCAGCACCTTTTGTGAGCCGTCAAAATCTCCGGCAGCTAATTTCATCTTCTTAGAAACCCTAACATCCTCATTAGTCGCCGTCGTCGATTTCTTCGGCTCAATCAGCTTGAGCTTTTTCTTCAAATTAATATAAGGCAAGTGGAGTCATCATAAAAAAGTTTAATTTAAAAAGAAAAAAGAGAAAAAACTAATTCTGAGGGTTTTACGCGCCCAGGGGTGAATAAAAAGCACATATTTTGCCGTGTCATCGTGTATTTATTAGTTAAAGCAATACATAGTTTACATTTTACTTGTGAAAAAAAATGATTTTGTCAATTAATTGACTCTATTTGTGTTTTCTAAAATAAATTGTAAGAGTATATACTTTTCAAAAAGATTTCAGAAAAAATCTTTTAAATCTCCCAGAATTTATGTGTTTTTTGGGAATGTAATAAAAAAAAACACAACAACTTGTGAAATCGTAGTTATAAAGTTGGAATAACCTTAAGTCGAAATATATCACTGTTTTTACTTCCTGAGCTCAGTTGATTCTTGAAGCTTTTTAAATTAAAGTTTCCTAGATAGTAGTATGAGTTGTGTTGTATTCTCAAAAAAGCACATTGTTTTATTTACCCAAACGATGTTCTTTATTTGAGTTAGTTAAATATGATGACTAATTTGCTCCCGTAGATATCATATTTTTGTAGTACATTTGCAAAGCTACAAAGACACGGAAGTCGAATCAACTCATTTGCCGTTATTTATTAAGTTTTTGCTTTGAAGTTTTCTTTTGTTTCGTTTTCTAGAACATATTATATTTGCAAGCGATTATTATATTTCTTATTTGTAATGTTAATATGTTCATATTATGCAACTTGCAACGGTTATTTTTTTTAATTACTTTTTAATTTGATTATAGCTTATCTATATTATATTAAAAGCACGAAGATCTTTAGCTAAATGTTGTTCGTCTTTTGTACTTTTTAAACATAAAATTCACATTGGACAAATATAGTAATTTAAGTATTTCATTAATATTTAAAAATACTCATATAATTAATTTAGTTTTTCTCCTGTCGTTAACAATCTTGGAATGTTTACGAGATTATTTGCTAAATTTTTCTTGAATTATTTGTTATTAAACTTTGCATTAATTATTTGGTTATAGTTTTATTGACGTTTATTAAACAAGGAAAGTTAATACTAAAATTTTTCCTAAACTTTCACTCTCGTTAAATGACACTATCTCTATCGGACTTAGTTAGATTCTTTTTACCCTTTGGAATAGTAAATGACTTATTATGTTTGCCTTAATTATTTGGTAAAAGTTTTCTTCACATTTCTTGCACAAGGAAAGTTATAGGAAATCAGACTTTAAACTCCTTTTACTCTTTGGAGTAGTAAATGTGTAACGGATTGCTTACATTTTAACTTGTTGTAAATGTAATTTTCTTTTTGTGAGTATGTAATTTTAGTATTCTTGCAGTATATGAGGTGTAGGGATCTAAGAGCAGAGAAAAGAGCAAAAAAGGCATCGCAAGGCAGGTTATGCGGTCGCATTTCAACAATGCGAGCCGCATATCTTACATTGAGATCGCAGATCAAGACAGATTTTCTGGCAAAGATCAACGTCAGAAATGCGGTTGTATTTCTACAATGTGAGCCGCATATTGCACACACTGAGATTGCATATCGAGACAGATTTTTGGGCAAAGATCACCGTCAGAAATGCGGTCTCATATGTGGTCGTATTTTTACAACGCGAGCCGCATATCACACACACTGAGATTGCAAATCGAGATAGATTTTATGTTTTGTTGTGTTGTTTTCTATGTGCCATTAGTCATCTTTGCTCTTATTTATTGACTTGAGTTGGGATAGAGCACTTGTACAAGCATACACGTAATTATTCACTCATATCGGTTTAAGACAATGAATCCTGATTTTAATGATCATTTACATATATTCTCATATACTTGCCTTCTGTGTGAAAGTTGTAATAATGGCACGTGACATGTCCGTGTGGATATGAGATATTTCTGCTGTTTTTACATGAGTTATCCGTGCAGTTATGAGGTATTGTTGTTGCTAGCACGTGAGTTGTCCGTGCAGTTATGGGGTTGTTGTTGCTAGCACGTGAGTTATCCGTGCGGATATGAGATATTGTCACTCTCTTAGCATGTGAGTTGTCTGTGTAGATGTCAAGTACTAATAGTATTGACACACGAGTTGTCCGTGTGGTTGTGAATTTTAATGTGGGCACAGGATGCAAAGTGATTAGGGTTCGTGACTTAGGACCCGCAAATTGTGGTTATGATATGTAGCACCTCGGTAAATTCTTGTATAAATCTTGTGTGAAGCAGTTGTTTATTGGGTTGTTACCCGTTTCTTCTTACTTGATTTCGCCGGACTTTAATTATATTCAGCTTACTCTACAACGTTATTATCTGTTTGTTCTTTGTTGCTAATTGTTGGTTCTAGTTTTCTATTGCCAGTATTGATTGTCATTTCTACCATGCTTAGCTTTATATTGATATTATTCCATGCTAGTTTCACATTCATAGTTGTACAGGTTATTATATTTAATAGGTGTCTTGACTGTTCTTCGTCATTACTCGACCGGGGTTAGTCTTGACATTTACTGGGTATCGTTGTGGTGTACTCATGCTACGCTTTCTGCACATTTTTGTGCAGATCTAGATACTTTGGAGTCTGTTGATTATTAGATAGCTGATAAGATATTAAGGTGGAGACTTCAAGGTATACCTGCTATCGCATTCGCAGACCGTGGAGTTACCCTTCTGAAGTTATTCCGTACAGTTTATTTCTATTCCGGAATATTTGTACTTCAAAATTTCCTAGTGAACTCAATAGAGCTTATGACTTGTACTACCGGTTTTCGGATGTTATGTATCTACCTTGGGATTTTGGCTTTATATAGAAATTTCTAGTTCATGTTTAATAATTTTTTAGCAAAAATCTGTTATAATTTCGGTATGTGTTAGGCTTACCTAGTCTTAGAGACTAGGTGCCATTACGACTTATTCGGAGGGATTTTGGGCCGTGACATGTACCATGAGAACTTGTATAATATAAAGTTCTTCACTTTCCTCTCCTATTCCAATGTAGATTCGTCTAAGGTGACATGCACACCCTTTCATTAGAAGCTTGCTAGCCTAGAAGCCTACTAGTTCTACTTATTCCGCCCTCATCAGTCTGCCCTCCATCATGAGTATCACATTCACCCCCCATTGGGACTCAGGTGACATGACGAAGGATGTCTGATGAGGGAGGGTCAAGTAGGACTGGCAGACTTCTAGGTTGGTAAGCTTCGGAAGAAGGGGTGCACATGTCACCTTAGGCGAATCTCACATTAGAATGAGAGAGGAAAGTGAAGAGGTGTATAAGGCATGACACAAGTTCACACGGGTAATCGTGTTTTTGGGGCTCGAGGTGGCATAACCCAAAAATATAAATTCATGCGGGCATAGACCCAAAACAGACAATACGTTCCATGGGCTTAGGTCGTGAAAAATATGGCATCAGAGTCAAATCTCTCTCACTACAATGGTGGGGAAAACCTTAGCGGACAACTGAGTTAGGTGAATCCCACTTCTTTGAGAAGGTAGTGGTGCGAACCTCAGCGAGGATGCTGAGTCCCAAGGGGAGTTGAATGTGGCCCTTGACAGAGGGCGGGTCAAGTTAGACTATAAGCTTCTAGGTTGACAAGCTTCTGAAGAAGGGGTGTGCATGTCACCTTAGGCAAATCTTATATTGGAACGAGAGAGGAAAATGAAGAACCTTATAAGGTATGATACAAGTTCATATGGTACGCGCGCTTTTGGGGCTCAAGGTAACGTAGCCTAAAAACACAAATGCTTGCTGGCCTAGGCCCAAAGCGGATAATATGTGCCGTAGGATTAGGTCATGACAAATAGGTGGCATAGCCCAAAAAGATAAACTCGTACCGGCCTAGATCTAATGCAGAGAATATGTGTCATGGGCTTGGGTCGAGACACCATTGTTTTCTTTTTATGCTTATTACTCGTACTTATTTACAGTGAGTATCTTGTCATAGCCTCGTCACTACCTCGTTGAAGATAGGTTCGATACTTACTGAGTACATGAGGTCGGTTGTATTCATACTATACTTCTATAGTTATTATGCAGATCCTGGTATTAGTTCCAGCGGCACTTAGAGGTGATTAGCTCGGACCTTTTGCAGGAGACTTGAAGTAGTGATTCATGGCGTTTGTAAATCCTGGAATCCCCTCCCTATCTCTATTTAATTTTTATTGTACGAGAGAGTATTGTAATTCTTCTTTTGCAGATTTATATTTAGTATTCTAGTAGCTCGTGTGCTTGTGACACTAAATCTTGAGAATAGTTTTAAACAATATTCGATTGTAACCTTACTATGCATTCATGAGATTTCACTCTTTTGTCCTTATTATGATAATTTTAATTGTTAAACTGCTTCGTTAGTTATGACTAAATATTGGTTTGCCGTGTTAGGCACCATAAAAATCCATGATTAGGAAATTTGGGAGAGACACTTAACGGTCAGAACGAGTTAATAATATTGATAATGGATAGACATGATATTAGGGAATGATTATATTAGTCTATACTACAAAAAGGATCCCTTCCCTCAATTTGTATCCTATCGAAAATTACATACTATTACTGTAACTACGACAAATTGGTGTATGAGTTATTATCGTGCATTTCAATTGTCTATTGATATATTTGAATAGATTATTTATAAGAGTTCTCCTTCCTTTTTTTTTTTTTTTTAAACTATTGCTTCATCATTAGAGTTTATTGTTATTCAAACTTATTTATCTATTCGTCACTGAAATTGGACGATAATTAGTTGTGGCCTTATTTTATAAAAATTTAATTGGTTAATCTAATAATTCAATTTCAGGTTAAACACTAATATCATGCCCACTCGTTATCGTCATTATGAGAAAAGGCCCAAAATCGTCCAGTATCTTTGGATTTTAACTCAAAATAATTTTTTTTCCACATGAAGCACTAATAGTCCATATTATTTTATAAGGTGGTACAGTTCTAATCTCCAAAGTTCTGTTATTTTTTAACGGAAAGAACCTCACATGCCATCATATGAGACTTAATTTCTTAGAAAAGAAAAATTATTCTTTTTGTTGAGCAAGAACCCAATCAAACATATTCTTCTCCAAATAGTCAAAATCCTGCTGCATGAGTCAGGATCAATCAATTTGTCTAATGCAATTTGGTAATGTGTGTAATTGAAGTTGTGCACTTGTTTTTCTGCTCATGATATTAAATTAACTAAAGGCAGGGAACTTTCAGTGGGCAGTATAGAATGGCTTCTTATTTGATTCTTGTTATCTTGTTACACACAGTATTTATAATAAGCATACAATCTAAACTGGACAGTAGCAATTCCCGACTTGCAAGTTGCTAAGCTCTCACGAGAAGGGAAAGGGGTATGATAGTGCATTCAAGATAGCTTCTGATTACTATTTTCAAGATTTACCACAGTGTACATAACCATGATAAGATAAAACAATTAGGATTTTTACAGTTAAATGCTAATTTAATAACATAGCATCTCATAATTATTAACGAGCAAAATAAGAGGAAGAGCACGAAACTCAAGAATGCAACACCCACTGAATGATTACTTGCAACGTCTTCGACCTGTTACTCTACACTTTTTCAAACTAAAGAGTAACTCAACAAAATTAATAGTGTAGTAGTATTTATTTTCCAAGGAAATAAATCTCATATATTGGCATGTGAGGTTTTTTCCGTTAAAAAATTAATAGAAATTTTGATGGAGATTAAAAGTGCACCATTTCATTAAAGAATATGGACTATTAATATTTTATATGAATAAAAATAGAATTATTACGAGTTAAAGTCTAAAAACACTAAACTATTATATTCCATATGTTATGCTTAATGAATGCGGAATCCCATATATCTTCGCTTTTATTTATGGATGTTATTTTATCCAGACATGATAACAACCAGGGATATGCTTCTTGGATGGTTCTTCAGACAATCTGAATGCCTGAGATACATGTTGAATTCTGATTGGAGATGATGCCATTGCCGGTTAATGATTCCATGCCTATTAAGTAAAAAATCCTTTTTCCTTTGTTACTTACACTGCTTATATTTTTCAACCTCAAAGCAACTTGCTCTCTGCAACTCTCTGGCATCTTTTTCCTTCCCATGAAATTTTCTAATTCCAAGCCTTCTTTGTGGTAATCCCACCATGAAATGACAAAATTGTAACCTTCAAATGTTTGAGTCCTTACAACTCCAATTTTCGATGCAACTAAGAGTTGGCCGATTGCAACCACCATTGTTGATGAATTTAGGGATGAAGAAATATCAATATCTACTTAGAATAGGAGAAGCAAAATCACTATATTAAGATAAGTAGTATATTTACAAAAAGCCAAGTGGCATTATTAACACAAAATAAACTATATTTCTAACTAAATTATTTTTTGAATTTTGAATTTTAAATTAATACACTACTTGAATTAATAAATATAGATATACTATAATTTATCTATAAAAAACGAAAATATAAAAAATAAACTAATCATTCAAATTAAGGAGTAGTTTCAAATTGGAATTTTAAAACTATTTTACAATAAAAATAAAAAATAAAAAACTATCTATTCAAATTGGAGAGTAATTTCTTCCTAATATAATAGTGTGTGTGTGTGTGTGTGTGTATATATATATATATATATAAATACATACATACATATATATAAAGAGACTTATAGTTAGAATTACTATGAGAAAAATTATACATATACACATAACTAAAGTCATAATAAAAAAATAGTCATAAAAGAAGAATACTAAAAACAAATCAAGTGATAGCGTAAAAATATATATACTGATTAAATTTCTCATGTAGGAAGATTTATTTAATAAATAAAAATAATAATTTCATAACAAAAAATATAAAAATATAAATAAACTATTAGGATATTATACATAATGTAATATATTATACATAAAACACAAACTATTAATTATTACAAATATTAGTAGGTTTTTTACAAAAATAATAAAAGGCTTATCTCTTAATATTTTAATGAATTAAAAATTATAATTTAGGAAAAAATTATATTATTTAAATTTTAGTAAAATATAAAATGAGAAAACTAATCAAATATTAAAGTAGAATGTCACGACCCAAACTGGAGGGCCATGACTGGCACCCGGGCCATACTTGCCGAGCACCAACGCACATTTTATCTAACTTTTGTTATTATCTATAAGGGCCGATGAGATCAGTATAAATGGTAGATATGAATCCTAAACAACCAACAATGGCAGATAATGGCATGAACATATATGTCATGAGCCGACAAGGCTGTCATGAAGCTACGTATAAGGTGCAAGTTGACAAGCTGCCATGAGAGACTATACAACAAAAATTAGTCGACAAGGCAATCCAAACTATACATGAGTCGACACATGTCTATGAGCCTCTACAGGAACATAAGTGATGCAACATTGGCGGAACAAGGCCCTAACATACCCATAATGCCTATAACAAAAATGCATACCAAGACCACGGCAAGTCCGGAGAAGGGATCTCACCAATAAATGCTGAACTGGGCAGCCTACTATAGTAGGGGAGCTTCGCCTACCTGTCTATCAGAACCTGCAGCACGACATGCAGCGTCCACAAATAAAAGAAAGTCAGTACGAATAAAGTACTGAGTATGTAAGGCAGGAAAGCATAAGCAAGAACAATAATGTAAAAAGGAATAGAGAATATACAACCTGTAACATCTAGGTACCTTTGAGGGCTACTGACATGAATGCATGATGCATATACACACACACACACACACACACACACACATAAACTTTTAAAACATACTCCTCTGTGGTCATCATTATCATCATATCGTACCCGGCCCTAATAGGCTCGGTAAAAACGTACCCGGCCATCATAAGGGTCGGTAGAATCATACCCGGCCATGTAGAGCTCGGTAAAACCCAACTGATCTGTGGTTGTACAATAGGTGCCGTAACTCGGCCGACTATAGCGCGGCTCGGTAGAGTAAAATAGATACATATATATGATGCGTGCTGGACTCATTGGAATCACATTTTGAACCTTTCGGAGTGACGTAAGGTCGGTATCCTCCGTACACATTATCAGGACTAAATCCTCATCAAGAATATTATAAGAATCAGGAAGTATCAACAACATTGATAACATAAGAATAGGAGAAGTAACATCAACATCAATCATTCCATAAGAAGGGAAACAATGTAAGTACTGCTAGCCTCTAAGAGTGGAGTATCTTTAGAAGCTTGTTCATTACATTACGCACAATCGAAGTCGTGCAAAAGAAGGAAAGGGATAGCCTCACATACCTTGTATATACTGCCCAATCTCAAGCTATGGAAATGCCACGACTCCTTAGTCTACAATAAGAGAAATGACACTATCTTTATCGTTTAAGCGTCGTAACTATTATGTATCAACCGTAACCTATTTTACGATGAAACAGACAGCACCTCCCCTATTTATATGACTTCCCACAAGTTAAAAAAATCACCAAACAGCCCAAACAACATCAATAATAACCATATTGAGCCTCCCAAAACAGTCCACCAACCAACAACATTACTAGCAAGCCTTTCGACATATATCTCACAAGTTCTAGCTTCAACGACTTAGCCGTAACTTGGATAATATTAAATACATGTAGTGTAAGAGGTTCCTTACCTTTAAACAGAAAGAACAAATCTAATTTGACCTTAATTGACCATGATATATCCCTCCAATGCAGCCACAAGAACAAGGGAGCAAAGCTAGCAATCAAGTAGGGTTTTTCGGCACTAGAATCACTTTAGAAGGCTTGAAATCACCTAGGTTGATATTAAAACTTGAAGGAGTATTTTACAGAACATAAAAAACTTAAGCAACCTCCCACACGAGCTGGAACAACACAAAAATCAGCAACAACAAGAAGAATAAGGAACTTACTAGTGCCACGGGATTCCCGACACTTGATTTGTGTTGTTTGCCCTTTGTTTTAGTCTTGGATCATGAGAGAACCTTGAGAGGGTGTTATTAGGGTTCTAAGGTCTGCATATACTAAAAACAAATGACTTAAAACCGGGGTTGAGGCATGTTATATACATCTACAATTCTTAATCGCCTATGTGGGCCCCACCGAGAGTTGCTTGGGCAGTCTTGCGAAAATGCGAATATCTCTTAACTCAGAGATCGTATCGACAAACGGTTTAGTGCGTTAGAAACTAGACTCATAGAACTTGAATTTGACGGGTAGCTCACCCCGTAATTCCAAGTAAATTAGGAGAAAATCTTAGTGACATTTGACCTAAAGTATGAGTAAAATTATGAACGTAAGTTGCGACAACTTTTGTCGACTTTTATTTCATAACTCGTTTGACTTCAAGAATTATGAAATGGATATTATATGATTCAAATATCTTAATACATAACCTCTTGGTAATATTAACCACCTCTAGATTTACCCAAAAATATGAGTTACAACATCCTTGATTCGTTTAACTTCTAGTACTTGTTAACCACTCTTATACACCCTTTGTATCATTTAAGACCAATAGGACTAAATTCTTATCATCTCAAAGATAATCTCTTCTCCGACCTATGTAGACTAACTTATGGTGTAAGCTAATGTATGCAAATATGGGTTGTAACATAGAATATGAAAAGAGAGGGATAAAGATAATTTTATAATATTTATATTTTTAATTAATTAATAAATAAAATTTAAATAAATAACACTCAATAAAATTATTGATAAATTTAGATAATTGAAGAATTCTGAACAGTATAACATTAGTATAAAAAAGATATTTCCATAATAGGAAAATTCAGTAAAATATAAAATGAGAAAACTAATCAAATATTATATTAGAAAAGAATGTACGAAAAGAAATGGATAAAGATAATTTATATTATTTATATTTTTAATTAATAAATAAGTAAAATATAAATAAATAACACTCAATAAAATTATTGATAAACTTAGAAAATTGAAGAATTTTGAACAGTATAACATAAATATAAAAAAAATATTTCCAAAATAAAAAAATATATACTTATGTTCTATAAAAACAGAAGTGATATGAAAATATTAAGCCAATTGACAAGATAATAAAAAGTTACATTAGTAAATGTATAGTACTAAGTACTTGCTAATGTAATAAAGAATAAACAAGAAATAAACAATTTATTTGATTATTATAGTGCTTTGTATTCTCTGATTTCGTATAGATTTTATTATATTTATGTACACTATAGTAAATAATAAAATAATAACTAATATTTAATAAAATAATATGATATATTAGATCATAATTTTATAATATTAATATTTTGTCAAATTATTCACGCGTCGCGCGAGTTCATATTCAACCAGCTCAAGAAGATGAGTGTATTACCAGCCATCAGGCTAGTTTTTCTTTTGTATACACATATTCATCTACTCTTGGATTAAGCTTGTGTATGAAGTTCCATATTTTCTTGGCTCAAGTGGGTCCGAATGTTTGGAGACTCATAGTGTGTCTTTATTTCTTATTATCTTAGGTTGGAAAGGATTTTACTTTGCAACATTTCCTTCAACGCTACTCTCTGAAGCTCTAACTACTCTGAGACTGCTCCTGAGACCTGGTAAATCTCATCCTCTTACGCTGCCCTTGCTCACTCCTCTCTTTACTTTGCTGTCGACGTCTGCCCCTTTCTATATTCTGGGCGAATGCCTGAATCGGGGAGATATCCATACTATCCTGCAATGTAGCGGTGGCACATGCCTCGGTCAACTCTAGGGCCAACCCTGCTATAAACCTGTGGATCCTATCCCGCATAGTAGCAATTATGGATGGAGCATATCTGGCTAATGAGTCAAAACGGAGAATATACTCTCGAACGCTCATATTGTCCTGCTTGAGGATTAAAAACTGATTGACTCGAGCCTATTGGATCCCCCGCAGTAAGTACTGTTCAAGGAAGGCATCTAAAAAATTCTCCCATATAGCTAGAGGTGCATCGCGTCCACTGGACCTCCCCCTTCCCTCGTACCAAAGGACGATTATATCTCGGAGTTGAAAAGCTGCTAGCTCAACTGCCTCTTTTTCCGTGGCATGCATAACCCGAAAGATCCTGTGAAGCTGATCTATGAAATCCTAGGGGTCCTCCCTCTGATCTGTCCCCGTGAACTCTGGGGGATTCAAGGAAATAAACTCTCGGACCCTTGAATTCCCAAACCCCTCAAAAGATCCTGTACTAGCTAATGCCCTAGCCTATTGTTGGGTAGCTACCAACTGTGTAAAAAAATGCACCCCACTCCTCAAGTCCTGATCTGACGAAAGTGGAGGGGGGAACTGGATGTGCGCTATCTCTAGGAATCTCCTCAAGTGGTGGAGGAACAGGTAATGGCTGACTAGGGGTCTCGCCTTGGGCCTCAGACCATCTAATAGGGATACCCTGCTGGTCCCCTCACTCTCTGTTTTATCTCTCCTCTGACTAGCCGTAGTCTTACTAGTCATCGTCATCTCTGTATGCAAACACCAACATATAAGTTTAACTCAAATTCCCTATAACTCAGTTCTACAACACAATTTAGATTTGAAATAAGGGTAACCAACTCCTAAATGCCCTGTTGTTCCCTGCTTATATAATGTGGTGCATAACACATCTATAAACAAGACCCTACTAGACACGGCTTGTAGATTTCCTAGGATAGAACTGCTCTGATACCAAGTTTGTCACGCCCCGAACCTGAGGGGCGAGACCGGCACCCAATGCCTCACTTAACCGAGCGTACCAACTTGATACTGAAGGACTCTGAACATAATCATACTTTGGCCATAGAGCCACATTGCAAGATAATTTGTGAAACAAAATATAAAACTGGACGGAAACTAGCTCTGACTGAACATCAATATAAAGTTGGGCCGATAAGATGCCGTCATAACTTCTACAGTTGACAAACCAACAAAAATATACATACAAGGCCTACAAGCCCAATATACTGAACTGACTGACAGGATATGTCTACAAGCCTCTACTGATGGATGTACTATGGTCGGAACTGAGTCTCGACCTACCCATAATATATATATACATATATACACAATATGTACTCAAAATCTTGGACCTGGCAACTCTGAAAGACGTGGAGCTTACTGGTCAAACTGAACACGGACACCACCTATGGAGGATGTCTACTAGTCTGTCTATTCGAACCTGCATGCATGAAATGCAGCGTCCCCGTGAAAGGGACGTCAGTATGAAATAACGTACCGAGTATGTAAGGCAATAAAATAACTGAAAGCGGATACTGAACTGATAATATAATAACTGAAAGTAACTAGGAGTCAAAGATGATTTGGCGATATACTTACCTGCTGATACTGGCTCAACTCTCTCAATATAGTAAGTAAAATAGCTGCTCGGCCTTATAAGGCTCGGTACGTGGAACTGCTCGGCCGTAGTAAGCTTGCTCATACGCGCTCGACCATACTAGGGTTGGTATCTCGGCCATTCTGGGCTCGCTCATAGGAGCTCGGCCATAGTAGACTCGGTATATAACTTACCATCTGATCAGAGGTGCCCAATAGGGACCTGCCCATCGATTATACTCGATGGTGGTGAAAATACTATAATACTATGTGTAAACCCTCTGCTCTCTTGAGTGGAAGAAGACAAAACTTAACATAATATAAAGTCTTGATAAGGGAGAATATGATAGCTTATGAGATTAGGATAATGTACATAAATTCAGGAATATGAACTTCTCTTTATGTCTCGTTATCAAACACATATAGTTACAGGATCATGCCAAAATGAAGGAAATGTTTAGCCTTAACATACCTTATCACAATATTTCCAATAAACACGTTGAACTCGTCTCTTCTCAACTTAATGTACAACAACGATAATAATATTATCATTAAGTTACGAAAGGTACAACTATTGCATAACGAATGATAAGCTTATTTTATATTAAAACGGGCAGCATCTCCCCTATAATCTTTACCTCCTCCCAATTTGAGATAACACCACCAACACAAGAACACAATAACAACATATATACATTATTTTCAACCTTATATGCACCAAAAATACTACAAAACAGCCCAACACACCCCAGTCTCTTCATACACAAAACGACCACCGTAGTAGTGTTAAACAACCTGAAAATGTTACGACGAACGACCAGCCCATCACCCTGCATTTATGTGGTGTTTTTCCAAATCCTTCCTCCTCCAAAAATTCCTAAAACCAGTAGCAAAACATGCAATCCAACAGCAACACGAAATAGCCCACAAAACAGTCCACTACAAGTTGAATAACTCGAACTCACGGCTTCATATCACCGTCTTGTGAGTTCTTACAATTATAGAACGACTTTTCATATATTTACAGCAGAAAAAATAGATGAATGAGAGCAGTATACTTACCTTATTTGTTGAATATCTCAGCTCCTATCTTGGTTCTTCAAACCCTAGGTTTTCCTCCAACTAGAACTTGAAAAGAAGAGTAAATCATTTAGGGTTTGTGTTCAATTTTTGGGAGAATTTTTGCAGGGGCTTATCTCTGGTTATTTTGCTATATAATGTTGTTATATTTGCAGGAGATAAGACCTTAAAATGGCTCTTTGGCCGACTCGAAATAGCCTCTTTTTGGACATATTTAGTCCTCTTATTTAAGCAAGTAGGTGACACACCTACTTGTCACCTAGCAATCTACGCAATATCGCAAAAATGCATATATCTCTCTACTTCGATGTCTTATTTACAAATGGTTTAATGCGTTAGAAAATAGACTCATATATCTTCAATTTTATAGGTGGATAACCACGTAACTCTAAGTATATTGGGAGAAAATCGCAGTGACATTTGACTAAAATTTCAGTAAATCTTATGAACGTTACTTGTGATAACTTTCATCGACTTTTGTTCCAAAAATCGCTTGAACTCAAAACTTTACGCATGCCTATCATAAGAATAAAATAAATTATAAGATAAACATCGTATCATGTTAAGAACCCTAGTATCACCCGAAAGGTACAGGTTATAACATTTCCAACTTGTCGACTTTCAACGAAACACTATTTTCTTCAATTCCTTTAGCTTCAAAACCTTCCAACCCACTTTGTACTTGTTGTTCATGATATTCAATATTTGTAACCTCCGAGGTAACATGATTAACTTACTTATATACTTTAATAGATGATCTCATTTTTGATCTTACATTAGTTACCTTACGACGCACTTTTACGTACGAAATATGAGGTGTAACAATATGCTGGTACATTTTGGAATTTTTTTCCATTCTTCCTAAGAAACAAAGTATTATTAATTTACCTCTTATGAAATCATTTTTCAAAGAGAAACTTAGACAGCCTCCATCTTATATGGCTTGAAGTTAATATACATTGCAAAAGTAATCATCATCTGTATGACTTCCATTCTTGCTACGGGAGCGAAGGTCTCATCAATATCAATTCCCTCCCCTTGATTGTAACCTTAAACCGCAAGCCTAGCCTTGTTCTTGATCACTATTCCTCGTTCATCCAACTTATTTCTGAAGAGCCACTTTGTTCCTATTATCATTTGGTCCTTAGATCTAGGCTCCAGATGCCATACATTTCTTCTTTCAAACTAGTGTAATTCCTCCTACATAGCTAAAACCCAATCAGCTTCTAGCAAAGCTTCTTTAATGTTTATAGTAGATAAAAAAACATTGAAAGCATAGGAATTTCTCAAGGATGATTTGGACTGAATTGCTGAGTTGGATTTGAGATTATGTTCACCAGAGGATCGGAACTTTGGTGTATACAAAGTCTTCTTTGAGGTTGTTGATATTTCTTAGCATGTGCACCAGACTCAAGAATAAGGTCTTCCATCCCAGTTCCTTCTTCTTGCTCAGCTAAGCTTATAGTTCCCACAAAGTGTGATTCTTCATCTTTTCCAGCTTCTGTTTCCAATGCTTGCTTCATTACTTTATATAGTGTTAACTTGATCTTTAAGATCCGAATTCTCATCTCATATGAGACCAAGGTCTTGATCATCATCCTATATATTTCTCTCAATTAAGGGATCTGATTCATCAAATACAACATGCATATTTTCTTCTACACACATTGTTCATTTATTGAAAACCTTATATGCTTTGATACATAGTGAAAGACCAATAATTCTCCCTCATCACTTCTGGTGTCAAACTTTCTTAGAGCTTCCTTGCTGTTATTGTGAACATAACATTTATAATCGAAAGCTCTAACATACAAGATATTAGGTTTCTTCCTTTAAGTAACTCATAGGGCGTCTTCTCAAGCAATGGTCTTACCATGCATTTATTCAACAAGTTGCATATTGTGTTTTATGGCTTCTGCCCAGAAACTCTTAGGCAGGTCACTAGAGATTTATTGTCCTTTCCATATATTTTAGTGACCTATTATTTCTCTTAATCACTCTATTTTGTTGGAGAGTTTTCGGAGCACAGAAATTATGATCTAGGCCACCCACATTGCAAGACTCAGCAAACTTGGCATTTTCAAGCTTGGTAGTATGATTAAAACGTATGCTGGCAAGTTGAAGACCCAGTTTCTTTTGAATCATTTTGAGAAATATGCAAAAAATCAAAAGCTTCAAATTTACTTGAAATAAATAAGATCCAAGTATATCTAGTATAGTCATCAACTACATCAAGGATATATCTTTTACCACCTCTATGCTTATCCCTCATGGGATCCCAAAGGTCCATATTGAATAGTTCTAGCGGTCTAGAGGCACTAACGACCTTAGATTTGAAAGATGATCTAACATGTTTGTCTTTTACACATGCATCACATACTTTCTTATAAAACTAATCTGTGGTAGTCCTATGACTATTGTTTCGAAGCTAGTTTGTTCAGTTGAACAAGACTAGCATGACCTAACCTCCCGTGCCACAAAAGAGGGTCATTATCAAGTATACTTAGGTAGGTCAGTTTATTCTCAAGAAAAGACATAATGGAAGCAATGTAGCATTATTATATCTCTTTCATTTAAGAACTACCTCACCAGATTTCAAGTTTGTGGCAAGACTCTCAGCTGAGTCAAACTCAACCGTGTTCCCCTTGTCGCATATCTGGCTAGACACTTAGGAGATTATGTTTTAACTCATCAAAACATTACACATTTTCTATAGCATGGGAAAGTAATTTATCAATCTTACTTATACTAGTGATTTTACCTTTTTTTACCACCTCTAAAAGCCATATTTTTTCCTTGAAAGGCTATTAGCTAGAGAAAATTCTCCTTCCGTCCAGGTATGTGTCATGAGCAGTCATTATCCACATATCACCGTTGATTTTTTCCTCTCACTTTAGCCTGTAAAACAAGTCAGAGGTCAAATACTTTTTAGTCCAACTAAGCAAGGCAGATTTCTTCACGATTGATGTCTCCCGTACCCAATGAGTCTGAATAAGTATTCTTTTATTTTGTGCATTGAATAATGCCTTATAAATTTTCTTATAATGACAAATTATTCTATAGTGTGTGCACAATTTATTTGAGGAAGTGGCTACATACTTAGGATCAACTTTAGGAAGAAGTTTGTAGTATGATAGATCAATTTTATTGACACATGGTTCTTATTCAACCAGTAAAGAGCCTCTAAGAAACTGTTCCATTTAGAGATTCTTGAAAGTGCATATTTGACCTTGTTCAAGTCCTCTTGAGTTAACTGATTTCTTTCAGTTTGATTGCACAAAATTTTCCTAGTTAATTTTTGTTCATTTTCAAGGGAAGTCTATACTAATTTTATGTTTGTCTTTTTCTGGTGCTTTATTTAACTTTTGAGTTTCAATTCAAGTGTTTTATTTTTAGATTATAAAAATTGTACTTGTTCCTTAAAGTCTTATTTTTCTTTTTCAATTTCAGACTTGCTTAGTTCAAGATTTTGGCATTCAAATTTAATAGTTAAAAAATTATTGGTTAATTGTTCTTTATAAGAACTCAACTTATCAACTTTATTAATTAAGGAAAGCACCATGGCAGTCAATTTTTTCTTAGAAAGAGCATGAATATTTTCCTTGAGATCAGGAACATTTATCTGGTCGTTGCCACCTTCATATTTTGAGTCACTCATGGCTATTATAGAGATAACATCATCCACATTGACCCTCTTAGATTCTGTATTCATAAAAACCCTCAATGCCATTTCAGAGTGAGTTTCATCATAGATTGCCAGCAACCTCTCCCAAATATCATTCGCAATGTCAAGTTATAATCTTGTTGAACTCTTCAAATCCAAGAGCAATATAAATAATGAGCTTGACCTTGCATTCTTTTCAAGCATCCATTTGTCCTCAGCATTTAGTTCTTCTTTAGTTTTAACAATCTTCTTTCCTTCATTGTTATTTTTTGGAGTGAATAGTCCCCGAGATGTGATCAACCATAAATCATAATCCTCAACTTGTAGGAAAGTTTCCATTTGAGTTTTCCACCGGTTAGAAATATTGTTTAGTGAATATAGGTGGAACATTTATTGGAAGTGTTAGGATTGATTCACTCAAACGCTCTGAACTGATGAAGAAGATGAAGAAATCTTGAAGAGAGAAAAGTTAAGATAGAGAGAGAAAAAAAAACGTGAGAGACTTATTTCGTGGTAACACCCCGTTAGGGTAAACTTCCACGGCGGCGAGATTTATATATATTAATAATTAAGGGTATTTGCAATACAAGGAGAATAAACAGTACAACCTATATATAGATCCCAAATAGTCCCAAATCTATAAGAGAAAGGTCTCTCAATTTGACCAGGATTATAGGTTTTCCTTTCCCAAATCTATGAGGACAATGAGTTTTCCTAAACCTATAGGGATTATGGGTTTCCTAAAAATACAGGGAAATAATTCAAGTCCATCACATATTAATCAGGCTCCACACCTAACAATTCTCCCACTTGGAGACTGATTCAGACGTCCAAAAAATTGTCCCAACATCATCAATATCTTCACCACACCGCGCCATCTGTAGAAACAAAGTACAAAAGACCAACTGAGGTTTTGCACAACCTCTGTTTCTCAACACATTTCGTCAACATGTCTGCTAGATTCTTTGCACCCTCTATCTTCTCCAAACACATATCACCATCCTCCACTGCCCTGCGAGTGAAATGGTACCATCTTCTGATGTGCTTTGTCTTCGAATGATAGACTGGGTTCTTCACCAACTGTATGGCACTCTGGCTATCTGAATAAAGAATCTTCTCGCTCTGCTTCTTGCCCAACTCTTCCAGATAATCTGCCAGCCATATCATCTCCTTTCCAGCTTCAGCTATTGCCACATACTCAGCCTCTGTTGATGAAAGAGCAACACACTTCTGAAGCCTGGACATCTAACTCACTGCTGTACCACCTATTGTGTAAATGTATCCGGATGTGCTCATGCTCGAGTCCACATCACCACCAAGATCAGCATCCACAAAACCCTGCAGATTCACTTTGCCTTTGCCAAAACTAAGCGAAATACTGGATGTACTCTCAAATATCTTAGAAGCCACTTAACAGCTTCCCAATGCTCTTTCCCCGGATTCGCCATGTACCTGCTAACAACTCCCACTACATGTGCTATGTCAGGTCTAGTGCAGACCATAGCATACATCAAACTCCCAACTGCTGAAGCATATGAAATAATTGTCATCTGCTCACGCTCTTCAATTGTCTTGGGTGACTGCCCCTTTGATAATTTTATGTGTTTTGCCAAAGGAGTAGTCCTGGGTTTAGCATCACTCATCCGGAATCTGGCCAACACCTTCTCAATGTATTTCTCCTGGGATAGATTTAAAGTACCAGCAAATCTATCCCGATAAATCCTCATCCCCAGAATCTGCTTCGATGCACCCAAATCTTTCATCTCAAACGCTAAAGACAGACCTGCCTTCAGATTGTTTATCTCCCTCCTACTGGATCCTGCAATCAATATATCATCCACATACAAGAGTAGAAACACATAAGAATCAGTGTATTTCTTGAAGTAACAGCACTGATCCTTTTCAGCGCTGCAACAGCCACTCTTGGTCATGAAGGAGCCGAACTTTTTGTAGCACTGCTTCGGTGCTTGCTTCAACCCATACAAGCTCCTGTTGAGCTTGCACACCATGTGTTCCTTGCCCGGAACTACAAATCCTTTTGGTTGTTGCATATAGATCTCCTCATCCAGATCTCCATGTAAAAACGCTGTTTTTACATCCATTTGCTCAAAATGCAAATTCTCTGATGCAACAATGCTCAACAGAATTCGGATAGTAGTTAACTTCACAACAGGAGAAAATATTTCAGTATAATCAATACCTTTCCTTTGTGAATATCCTTTAACCACTAACCGAGCCTTGAACCTTCTTTTACCGTCTGGTTCTGCCTTGATTCTAAGACCCACTTGTTCAACAAGGCTTTCTTCTCTGCAGGTAACTAAGTCAACACCCAAGTGTTGTTCTTCTCAAGGGAGCTCAATTCATCATTCATGGCTTGCTCCCACTTGATTGAATCCTCCACCTGTAAGGCCTCATCGAAAGACTCTGGTTCCCCTTCATCAGTCAACAACAGATAATGTAATGAAGGTGAATACCTATCTGGTGCTCTGATGGTCCTTGATGATCTCCTCAACAGCTGCTCAGGTGTCACTTGTTCCACCATAGGTTCTTCAGCAACAGCGTTTGGAGTTGGTTGAGTTTCTTCCGCAACATCTCTGGGTGTACTCTTCTGCAACTCAATCTCAACTCCCACTTGCTTCGTAGTCTCTGAAACCTTCTACTCTCTGTATTTGTATAGGACAGACTCATCAAATGTCACATCACAATGTCTCAGGATCTTTTTGTTTTTGTCATCCCAAAACCTGCAACCAAACAAGTCAGAACCGTAGCCTATGGAGTAACACTTCACAGCCTTAGTATCAAGCTTGTCTCTTTTCTCTGGATCAACATGAACATAAGCCGTGCAACCAAAAGTTCTCAAGTGTAAGTACTTGAGCTCTTTTTTCGTCCACACCTCCTTTGGGATCTTGAACCCCAGGGGAACTTATGGTCCCCTGTTGATTAAGTATGCAGCTGTGCTCACAGCATCTGCCCAAAACATTTTGGGCAGCCCACAGTGTATCCTCATGCTCCTTGCATGCTCATTCAATGTTCTGTTCATCCTCTCAGCAACTCCATTCTGCCTAGCCTTATCGGGAACTGTCCTCATCAATCTGATTCCCTCAGCTGCACAGAATGCTTTGAACTCTGACTTGTCATACTTTCCTCCATTGTCAAACCTCAGGCATTTGATCTTCAAACTAGTCTGATTTTAACTTCAGCTTTCCACCTCTTGAAAGTCACAAACACATCTGACTTATGCTTCAATAAATATACCCATACCTTCCTACGAAATCATCAATGAAGGTGACATAGAACTTGGATCCTCCAAGTGATGAAATTGGAGATGGTCCCCAAACATCTGTATGTACCATTTCCAATAGCACTTTCTTCGGCTCTCTAGCAGTCTTTGTGAAGCTCACTCGTTTCTGTTTTCCCATAACACAGCTTTCACAAAGACCCATGTCAACAGACTTCAGGCCCTCTAATGCTCCTTTTGCAACCAGCATCTTTATTCCTTTAGCACTCATGTGTCCAAGTCTGTTGTGCCACAAACATGAACCGGAAGCACCCTCAGCGACAACAACCATGTTAATACACCCTGCAGTGGTGTACAAGGTTCCAGATTTGGTGCCACGAGCTACAATCATAGCACTCTTCAAAATATTCCACGAACCTTTCCCAAACTCTACTTATAGCCTGTGCTATCCAACTGACCAACAGAGATCAAATTCTTCTTGAGAGCAGGAATATATCTGACATCCTCTAATGTCCACTGGTTTCCCGATGGGGTCTTTATGCAGACATCCCCCTTTCCTTCAATATCCAAGGCTTTGTTGTCAGCAAGATACACCTTCCCAAAATTTTCAGATTTGAAATTTTGAAAAAATTCCTTTCTTGGAGACGAATGAAAGGATGCACCAGAATCCAAAATCCAGGATTCGACCGGGCTGTCCACACTAAGGATTAGAGCATCCCCAATGTCTTCTGCGGAATTTACAGAATCACTATCATCTCTAGATTTATGATTCTGCTTCTTCTTTGGTTTCGTACAGTTTGTCCGATAGTGCCCTTTATCTCCACAGTTCCAACAAATCACGTTGGGTCTGTTTGGAGATTTTCCTCGATTCTTTGATTTTGATCGGCCATGTTGATTTTGGCCCTTCGACTTGCTTCTCCCCCTTCGGTCAACGCTGAGAGCACTGCCGATGAATCTCCCACTTCTCGTTTGCAAATGCTTTCGCTGAGAACAACATCACGGATTTCATCAAACTTTAACTTCTCAGATCCACGGGAACTACTAATCGCAGCAACAACAGTATCCGAAAGACTCGGGCAGAGATGACATCAAAATCAACGCCTTAATTTCATCTTCGAAATTAATTTCCACAGAACTTAGTTGACTCACAATCATATTGAATTCATTTATATGATCGGCAACAGATCCATTCTCAGACATCTGTAAATTGAACAATCTACGCATCAAATATACCTTTTTCATCGCCGATGGCTTTTCGTACATATTTGATAATGCCTTCATCAGATCTGCCGTAGTCTTCTCCTTAATGATGTTGAACGCCATGTTTCTCAACAAAGTCAACCGGATCAACCCCAACGCCTGGCGATCCTTAAGCTTCCACTGCTCCTCTGTCATGGAAGCCGGCTTAGCCTCAGTCAAGGGTTCGTGAAGATTTTTCTGGTACAGATAGTCTTTGATCTGTATCTTCCAGAAACAGAAATCGGATCCATCAAACTTCTTGATTCCAATCTTCGAACTCTCCATCTTCAGTGATCGTATTGAATCTCCAAAGCTCTGATACCAGTTGTTAGGATCGATTCACTCAAACACTCTGAACTGATGAACAAGATGAAGAAATCTTGAAGAGAGAAAAGTTAAGATAGAGAGAGAAAAAAAAATGTGAGACTTATTTTGTGGTAATACCTCGTTAGGGTAAACTTCCACGGTGGCGGGATTTATATATGTTAATAATTAAGGGTATTTATAATACAAGGAGAATAAACAGTACAGCCTATATATAGATCTCAAATAGTCCCAAACCTATAAGAGAAAGGTCTCCCAATTTAACCAGGATTATAGGTTTTCCTTTCCCAAATCTATGAGGACAATGAGTTTTCCTAAACCTATAGGGATTATAGGTTTCCTAAAAATACAAGAAAATAATTCAAGTCCATCACATATTAATCAGGCTCCACACCTAACAGGAAGAACTTCTGGCCTAGGTTGTTGAGGTTTCTCTTCAACGACTGGGTCCATCATAGCAAACAAAGATAATTGTCCATATGTGTCCTCACCTTCATCTTCATGTATGCTTCTTCTTCATCAAATGTAGCTTCTTCAGATTCCTGAGAACTAACCTTTTGTCTCTCTTAGAAATCATCCCTTTTTATTTCCAACTTCCTCATTTCGTTAGTCTTTAAATTTCCAACAAGTTCGTCTAGAGTAATTTTATCCAGCTTTTTTTCCTAAATTCTAGGAAGCAGAAAGTACACTGAGAATTTTTCTCACTAATTCTTCAGATGAAAAAGTTTACCCGATAGATCCCAATCATTTGTGATGATGGTAAGCCTGGTGATCATGTCTTGGATAGATTTAGAATCCTTCACAAAAAATAATTTATAGTTTCTCATGAGTATCTCAATGCTTGATTGCTTTACTTGAGTTGTTCCTTCATAGGTAGTTTGAAGAATATCCTAGATCTTCTTTACATGCAGAAACCCTATTATAGTCGTCAGGTTCAAGACGGCAAATTAGTATCTTCTTTTCTTTGGCATTTTTCTCCAGTAGTTTGTGCATGTAAAGAAGATCTAGGATATTCTTCAAACTACCTATGAAGGAACAACTCAAGTAGGGTTTACTCTTCTCCTTGGGAACCTCTTGTCCTTCAACATTTAGTTTGGTAGAAATATATAGTCCATCAAAAATAGTGTTTCAAAGTTTTTAGTCTTCAGTAGTTAGGAAGTCTTTCATCTTGGCCTTCCACCAACTATAGTACGGGCCATTAAATAGAGGTAGACGTGTAGTAGACTGACCCTCATACATTCCAGGTGGTGCACTCATTTTTTGAATCTCTCAAAGGTGTTAGTTTTATTATTGAGAATCTGCTCTGATACCAATTATTACTTTAATACACCACTTATATACTGGGGGTGTGAATAGTATATTAAGATATTACCTTATTAAAATTTTACTTGTTTAAACACCCAATAGTTTATCAAGCTATACTTACAACTGGGTTCTATATACTTGTTCTTCTAGTTCCTGTAATAGTTAAGTGCAAAATATAAATAAAACATGAATTTTTATATGGAAAACTTCCTTGCTCATGTAAAAAACTACGACCCAACTTTGGAAGTTTTCTCACAAATTTTACTAAACAAGAATGAGCAATTTCAGGTTACAATACTCTTTATAACCTAAGGGACTAAGTCTAGAGATTTAACAACCTACAACCTTGACAATTGTAGCTACACCCTCCAAGCTAAACTCTTAGCCTAGATCTAAAGTAAGAAGAATAAGGTTACATTTTAAAAACATCTACTATAGGATCTAGACAAACTAAATTATACTCAATTCAATTTCTGGGAATGGGTTCTTTAGTTTATCTTTTTCTCTGTCGTGGGATTTTGCTATTAACTTATGTATTCTCTCAATACTCTCTCTGTAGATGCGTGACTCTACAATAAGCTAATCGCTACACATATTGCACCCTGTTAATTATAAGGTTAGATATAGGAATACTTCAACAACCAATCTTCTAACCCTAAAGAATAAAGGAAGTAAAAGATCTTCTCTATTGACTCTTTTCCAAGTTGACATTTCATCCCTATAAACTTGGCCTATACTATAGTATTAAAAATCTGCTCAGATTCTGTCCAAATTTACATGGCTTCCAGGTCATTTTACCCGAAATAATACCATGTTTCGCACGAAAGTGAATTCTGATCTCTCTAGTATTTAACTATTGGAACCAACTGGCATGAGTTAATCAATATGTGGTAACGAGAAAGAGTATTTGGGGCATTTCTTTGTTCAAATCCTGTGTAACTAACACACATCCTCCATTTGCTATTCTTTTTTGGAACCACTACTATATTAGCCAACCAGTCCGGGTACATGACTTCTTGGACCGATCATTCTACTGTCTTATTCCGCATTGACCTAATTTTTCTCTTTTTCTACTTGACTTGAGGGTGATGTATGTCTACATTAAGTTTGTGGGTCACCATTTACAGCAAAATACCTGTATAATGATTTGATCGGTCATTTTGAACATTTGCACTTCCCTTGGCAATTTGAGGGCATGAGTAACTCCGTATGATGTATTATGACGTATGTGAATCATGGATTTTGGTTTTCAGGTTGTTCGGAATCGATTTGGAAGAATGAACTTCAAGATTGAAGCTTTAAGTTGGAAGAGTTGACCAAGTTTGACTTTTGTGTATTTGACCCCGGATCGGAGCTTTGATGGTTTCGTTAGGTCCGGATGGGCTTATGCTCGGATTTGCATTTGAATGTTTCTTGAAAGATTCTAGCGTTAATTGGCGAAAGTTGGCAATTTGGAGTTTTAGAATGTTCATAAGTTTGACCGGAAGTTGACTTTGGTGATATCGGGTTTGGATTTTGGTTCCGGGAGTTGGAATAGCTTCTTTATGTCATTTGAAATTTTTGTGCAATATTTGAGGTAATTTCGAGTTGATTTGATATGGTTCGGTACAAGTTTTGGAAGTAAAGAGTTAAAAAGTTTATTAAGTTTGAGTTGAGGTACGATTCGTGATTTTTATGTTGTTTGATGTGATTTGAAGCTTCGAATATGTTTATATCATGTTTTTAGACTTGTTGGTATGATTGAATGGGGTTCCGAGGGGCTCGAGTGTGTTTGGATCATTGGTTGAGAAACTAGTTAAGTTAAGGATTTGGAGTTTGACCATGGTCAATATCGGGTCAAGATGACATCTTTTCGGTGTTTAAGTGTGCGAGCATGTTTGTAGCATGTTTTATGATTGAAAAACATAAATGGTTTGTGTTCGGGAGGTTCCGAATGAGTTTTCGGTACTAAAATGAAAATTCTTTTGTCGCTGATTTCTGGTGTAAAATAATTACGAAAATGTCATTTTTTATCCCTTGAATTTCCAGACTTCATTTAAAATTTCAAAACATTATATCTCCCTCATTTTATGGCCAAATTGGGTGATTCAAAAGCCTAACTTGACTGAAATTTTATAAAGAATCCATTAAAGGCATCAAAAGCAAGTTTCAGAATCGTTTGATACACGAAATGAGGCAGAACATCTACACATTCATTTGGTCATATTTTGAGTTCGGGAGCTCGGATTGGGCAATTTTTGAGGAGATTTTCACCATATGAATTGGGGGTAAGTGTTGTCTACTCGATTTTGGTTATATTTTATGAATCTATTTTTGTTCTTGGTAATTGGATTGTGAATTTTAAAGAGAAAATTGAGGGGTTTTGTCCAAAGTTTCATAGAGTGAATTTTTGAGTTTTGAACATCGATTCGGAGTTGGATTTGGGTGAAACTAGTATGGTTGGACTCATAATTGAATGGATTGTTGGATTTTATAAGTTTCATCAGGTATCGAGGCTCAAGCCCGGGTTTGACTTTTTGGTCGATTTTGATTAACGATTCGACCTTTATCAATTGAGTTTGTTCCCTTTGGCATTATTTGATGTATTTGAGTTGCTTTTGGCTAGTTTCGAGCCGTTCGGAGGTCAGTACGTGCGGGATGGTATTTTGGAGCATTGTTTGGCTTTCTCGGTATTGGATTTAGCTTGTTTGAGGTAAGTGACACTTCTAAATTTGGTGCTGAGGGTACGAAACCCCGAATTACGTGTTATGTGTTTGACGTTGAGGTGACGCACATGCTAGATGACGGGCGTGTGGGTGTGCACCTTGTGAATTGTGATTTAGTCAATTCCATGGAACTGTGTAGCTATCTTCTCTGGATATTTTCACTGTACTCTATGTGTTAGAACACCTGAGCTGTAATTCATGCTATAAATCATACTTAGGCGTATGTTGGTATTTATGGGACCCACTGAGGTCCTTTCTGTTGTTGAATTATATGTCTAATTGAAGTTTCATACTCAGTCACATTTATTATATCATATCTCAGTGTCTGTTATTTTTTATTGATACATCATATCATCATTTTTAGGCAATTTCATGACATTGTGAGCCCGAGAGACTAGAGAGTTTGATAACTGAGTGAGGCCAAGGGCCTGATTGTGAGTGATATTGATGAGATCGGACTGCACGCTGTAGCAATTATTATTGATTTATGCCATGATTGGCTTATTATAATGCTAAGGCTGAAGGAGCCCCTCCGGAGTCTGTACACACCCCAAGTGAGCGCAGATACCTACTGAGTGCCGAGCGCGAGTGTTGAGCGCGAGTGCCGAGTGATTGGGAGGATTGAGTGACTGTGAGGACTGAGTGACTGGGAGACTGAGTGAATTGATACTCTGAGAGTATGAATATAGTTTTATCACTAAGTTGCATCACATTCGACATGCACAATTGACATACAGGCATAGAGATTCATTTCCTCATGTTGTATGGTATCATGTCATTTATGACTTCTCATACATATTGACATGTAGGAACAGAGATGTATTTTCCTCATGCCATTTGAAAATGAAACATTTACCTGTTGAAAGCTTTGGGGAAAATTATTGTTTTCAAACTTACTCATACTTTTGGTATTTTTGGTGAAAGATTTGGGATTTACTGTTATACTTGAAAAGCATGTCTATTTTTCCTTAACCTTGAAAGAGCTGAGCATCATATCTCTAAGTTACTTCGTGTACCATTTTTACTATATTGTTATGCACTTTTGCTGGTTATTAGAGTTGGACTCTGACCCTTGTCCTAGCTCGTCACTACTTTCAACCGAAGGTTAGGTTTATTACTTATTGAGTTCATGGGGTCGTTGTACTTATACTGCACTTCTGCACCTTGCGTGCAGATTTGGATGCTGACGTTGCTGTGTATGATGGGAGCTGGCATTGAAGACGTACCTGCGTTCCGTGTTGTAGCTGCCTCTTGTTCATGGTAGCCTTAGATTTATAAAAATTTATTTAAGTACATTTCGAACAGATGTTGTATTTATTTCATACTAGCTTTGTAAATTCTAATCTTCAAAACTCATGATTTATACTACCAGTCCTTGGGAAATTCTTGTATAAAAGCAGTTGCATTTTCATTTTTTTTCTTAACAAATCTCATCTAAATTGAATAGTTGTTAATGGGCTTACCTGACAAGTTGAGTTAGGTGCCATCATAACTAGGTGAATTTTGGATTGTGACAACCTATCATGTCAGCATGGGACCAAGTAAAGCAATCCGCGTCAATTCATAGAATTCAATTACCTTACCTCTGAGTTTAGAGTCATCCCGAACTAACATACTTTTTTCCCAGAAAATCAATATAGTTGATGACTGGTTCTAGATCATTTGTTGTTGACTTGGTAGAACCTGGTTCTTCATGATTGTGTCTGGAATATTTGGATCCTCCTACTATACTATATCCGGCTTTTCATTGACTGGGGTATCCGGGTTGATTGACGACCCCTTTCCCTTTAATTTCTATTGTGCTTTCATCTTTGGCAAGGATATTTGCTAAAGCCACTAAGCTGCTCTCTGATCTCCTCTAATTTGTCTACTTCCTCGTTTAGATGGAAATTTTATTACCTAATTAAAGTAAATGGCACAACATTCATGTTGTGAACGCATGATCTCCTCAAGATGATGTTATATGACATAGCAGCGGTTATCACCTGGAACGAGCTATCTTTAACTCCACCCTTTGCAAAAATGGGTAAGGTAATTTTTCTCCGTGTTGTTTCACTTGAACTGTTAAAACTGGATAATATTCGTGCCTTTCGGATGATCATGTCCATTATTTTGCATTTCTTCAATAACTCAAAGGTGATATTTGCGCAACTACCTAAATTAACTAAAACACGTTTAACATCACTATCTTAAACTCATAAAGTAATTACCAATGCATCGTGGTATGGGAACATTAATCCATCAGCGTTCTCATCACCAAAGATTATATTCTCTCCGGTTAAGGTTTCCATGCATCATTTTTATGCGTTATTGACACGTTGGCGTACTTCTTTGCAGCCATGTACCTGATGTTGATGGCTTCTTATCCTCCCGAGATGACATTAATGTCATGACCAAATTCTTGCTATAGATTCTGATGGCGCCCAATGTCGCCGTTATGCAAGTCAACGGTGAACTAACAACTTAATTATTCATTTTATTGTTTCTGAAATTATGGGTTTTATTAAGTAAAAAAAATTAGGCGTAGTAAAACATGGAGATATAAAGCATAAATACAAACATAAAGGAAAGGGTGAAAATACTAGATAAATAACACAAAAATCAACTAAGAATTCCTAAAATCCGGTGTCACAAGTGCATGAGCATCTACCGGAACAATACAACATTACAACAACATCTTTCTAGAATATAAAATAGACATGATAAAATAAATAAATATGATGGAGACTCCATGTGCTGCAGATTGTAACACGTGCTTCAGCTCACCATAAATTTCCCTCAGCAGCTGCGCCTACGCGCCAAGATGACCACCAAATGTATATGTCTTAGTACCTGCACAATCAGTGCAAAACTGTAGCATGAGTACGTAAACCAATGCGTACCCAGTAAGTATCTAGCCTAACCCCGAAAAAGTAATGATGAGGGGTCGAAATTGACACTTACTAGTGGTCCAATAAATCATGTATACTAAAAGTAGGTATAGATTAAGCATAGCAAGTAAAACAACGAAATAGATATAAGAGCATAATACTGTCCTCAACAAGAGAATAACCACGAGGTCCCCAACTACCGAATACTTCCTTAGAGGGAATAAATAATAGTCAATACCAAATAAGCAGTCACATCTTAAATCAGAAAAACTCATGGGTACACTGACTTCATATCAGGTATTACGCACGATTCGGCCGAGGCGAGCGGCTCGGTCCCGTAAGAGTAATGGCACAAGTTCTTGCCGTGGCATACAGCCTAATCCCTACTGAGGTCGTTCAGCCCGATCCCATAATCGTGTACACTATCCAGGGTCGACCGACACAAACCATAGATGCATCTCAAAATACTGCCGAGGTCGTACGGTCCGATCCATAATAGTATTGCTGAGGCGTTCAGCCCGATCCCATAGGAATAGTGAAACTTGACGGGTCACTAGCCACACTCACGAATATATGTGTGAGTTATGGGATTTAAGAAACTTTGTGACAAATTTGTACAACACAAGAGCAATCCGTAAAAGAAAGTATGATCTCTACTACTCTACTACTAATCAAGTAGCTCGCCAAGTATCTAGAATCACAAGTTCGATAAGTTACGCAAGTCTAGTCTCAGACAAAAATGTGAATTAAAGCAATTAAATATGCAAGATTTACTCAAATATTACAATAAAGTATGGCGTGAGTCTAAGTCTACCCAAACCTAAATAGAAATTCTAGCATACGCACGGACGCTCGACACCTCATACGTGCGTAGCTCCCACAACATGAAGCACATAGCAAATATAGCACCTACAGGATAAATTCTCCCTCACAAGGTTAAGCAGGATACTTACCTTGCACTGAAATTCGAAACCGGCTCCAACTCCTCTCTAACACCTTAAACTGATGCCAAACGATCTGAAACTAATCAAACAGCGTGAAAACCAATCAAAATATACTCCCATACTCATAATTTAATAATTTATAACAATTCCCAACTCTACTCAAAAAGTCAATAAAGCTAACTCCAGGCCCACTTACCCGGATTCCAAAAATTGTCGAATCCAATTCCATATCCAATTTTGTGGTCAAAATCCAAAAATACCACTGCTTGGGTTTTCTTCTAAAATCTCACAATTTTTACCAATCTTCATGTTAGAATTTATGTATAATCCATGCATTTAACTCACAATGAGTAGGAATCACTTACGGTATGATATATGGTAAAAATAGTCTTCAAACTTCATTCCAAATCGCCCTACATGTGCTCCAAGAACTTAAAAGTGAAGAAATTAACTCAAAATCCCAAATTGGATGTTTAATACACCTGCCAGGCCTCCTTCTTCGCGATCGCGGTCATTAGCCATGTGATCGTGGTTAAGAAATGTTGCAGCATCATTTTCTTCATCGCGATCGCGGCCAAGAAGCCTCGCAATCGCGATGCACAAATTTGATTTTCCTCTTCACAGACACCCTTCACTTTAATGGCCTTAACTTTCTGTACAAAATTTCAAATGATAAACAGTTTGCTTTTATGGAAACTAGATTCAAAGACAATTTTTATTTTGGATCATCTTTAAATTCCTTATAGATTGCGAGATATAAGTTCTTGAAGTCAGACCAGTGACAGTAGAAATTCCTTGTACGCGATCACGACCATACCTTCCGCGATCGCGATTCACAAGGCTTAGACTGTATTTTGCTCTTTGCGATCGTGGCCCAGAACTTCACAATTGCAATTAACACCCTTGACATAAGTTAATAGCAGTTCAAAAAGGCCTAAAAGTGGTCCGAGACCACTCCAAAACTCTCACGAGCTTCGAGGAACCCCGTCCAATCATTCTAATAAGTTTATATACCCTATGTAAACTTGTCCAAAAGTTCAAAACGCCACGAATAACATCAAAACCACGAATCGACGATCAAAATCTTCTCTTGACTTTCAAACATCAAAACTTCACTGAACATGTCCGGATCACACTTAGACATTCCAAAATGACGCATTTTACTTATAAGTCACAAATCACAATATGAACCTATTCCAAGGCTCGAAATCCCAAACGGACATCGATAACACCAAAGTCTACTTCATATCAAACTTAGAAAATTCTAAAACCTTCAAAATGAAAACTTTCCACAATAAGCATTGAAACGCTCCCAGTCCACTCGAAAGTCGATCCTAACATACGGCAAGTCCAAAATCATCATACAAGCCTATTGAAATCTTCAAATCTCGATTCCGATGTCGTTTACTCAAAGATCAAACCTTCGTCAACTCTTTCAACTTAAAGCTTTCGAATTGAGAATTATCCTCTCAAATCAACTCTGAACTTCCTGAAATTCAAATCTGACTACACGTGCAAGTCATAATACCTGAAGTGAAGCTACTCAAGGCCTCAAATTGCCAAATGATGTGCTAGAGCTCAAAACGACCGGTCGGGTCATTACATTTTCCCCCACTTAAACGTACATTCGTCCTCGAACGTGCCAAGAATCGCTCCAAAGTTGCCAAAAATCACTTTATAGCACCTTCTGCATATGTCCGTTCTATCACGATCCAAATGAGCACATTAGCTCAACCCAGACGGAAAATATGTCCTACAACCTCTGCCCACAAGCTTTAGAACCAAATTCCAACATCCGAAAGTCTTTACAAGGTCCTATTCTAGCATACATACATTGTATCAACCTCCACAAGTTGTACCTTATCATACATATACACCCAAGTCACAATCACACGACGCACTGCATAACTTATATGCCTATAATAATATCCTCAAACCATAATAACTGCAAATTCGCGAACCCGATGCCCGTAATACATATCCCATGAGACATACAAGCCATGTTCCAACTCTAGAAACACTGTGATGATGAGAGAGACATACAAAATATCACAACCACCGGTCAGATCAATAACTCATGGAGTTCCTCCGCTAAAAAAGAATCATTACCATTTTCCAAACTGATTAGTGACATTTCGCTCCAACATATATCATATAAATCCGATTATACTGATTTTAGGTCCATCAACTTCATCTCACCCAATACAAGGTGCTCGGGAAATAAGCCACCTCAAACATTGTCTAAAATCTCATACGATGCCATCAATGTGCCAACAACCCACAACTTGAATATGCCCACTAAGGAAAGTGAACACAAGTGCAAAACTATCCAGCCCCAGTAATGAATAAAACAACCAAACAAGTGCTATGAACCTATTCCACATAGGAGAAGTAAACCACACAAAATAGTATAATGAACCGTACTCAACATCTCACTGTTGCTCGTGCAATCCAATCCACACATGATACCTATCAAGCCAAATTGCTCATACCCACTAGACACACGTATAATAACCACAAACAAGTTGAGTGCATAAATATAACCCCGGGGATACGGATAACATCGTGTGCTACACAGGTCCAAGCATGACTAAGGTGCAATAAACAAATTAGCATCTTGAAAGCCATCTCTCTCATATAACACCACAAGACTACACAGAACGACAATACATGTGTGAATAAAAATCAAGCCGCCTCACAACCCACATGGCATAGAAGAGTATCACATGAAATAGTTAAGGGCTGAAAACTCATCCATGAGCCATGCTATGGTGAATAAGCATATCTGGTTAGGTGTAGAACATACATTCCCATTAGGCCTACCCACAGACCTCAAAGTCGACTCCGATCATCCCAAAATAGGTCAATTACCTTGCAAAGATCCACAATGACCTTATCCATGACAAATACGATCGACCATTAGACCAAGGAAAAACTTTCACAGGCCGCAACCAAGGAACAGAATGTCTCTTAGACATAACTCTCTAACCAGCAACAATACCAGAATCTTCATGCCTGATTTTAATCCATACCACTTAAATGACCGACACGCCACAATTATGTGATCATTTGTGGGAGATACTTCTACAACCTTCTGTACCAGGTAGTAATATCTTAACATCAATGGGCACCGGCCATGCTATTTCTATAGTGCTAATTAAAATTCGCAAATCAAAATACAAAAGCTTCTTCCACAAAACACAACATTCTCTGGCGACACCAAAATACTGCCCGCCTCCTATGAACATCTGAAATCTCCACCGCTTCTCGAACTCGTGACATCCTTGTCAAAACTGAGCCGCAACCTTGATCCTTCAATTCCAATTCCACACCGCTTATTGCATCTATCATGCTGTTATGCGAAAGTACAAAGATTCCATCATAAACACTGCACTATCAGTGGAACCAACACCCTATCGGCTAAAATCCTTCACTTAACTCGTTTCAGAAGAAAAACTTCATCATGCAGGCGCATTCCCATAACCGCAGTAAACACAAACCTCAAGTCGTGGCTTAAACCGCCATAATTCTTTCGGGATCCATTTATACATAACGAAACCATCAGAATTAAATACCTCCAAATCAATCAAATTATAAATACTGTTGTGATGACCCGAGAAGTCATCTAGAGTTTTAAATCTTAATTTTATATTTTGAAACCTCAAATAGCTTCTTTTAGACTTTCTTGATTTACGTGCACAGTCTGTGCCTTTTTCCAGAAAGCTTTTATGTGAATTTTTTTTTGATTAAAATGTGAATTCGTGCCTTCAAAATCCATTTGAGTTGACTTCGGTCAACGTTTTGAGCAAACGGATCTGGATCCGTGTTTAACGGTCCTAGTGGGTTCACATCATGATTAGGGACTCGATGTACGCCCGGAGTCAAATTCGGAGGACCTTAGCTCGAGTTATCACACTTTGTTGAAAATTTGAAGTTTAAATGTTTAACAAACTCATAAATTTGACCAATGTCTGACTTTGTTGATATCGGGTTTGAATTTTTGTTTTGGAACATGGTATAGGTCCATTATGATATTTATGACTTGTCTGCCAAATTTGGTGCAAAACGGAAGTGATTTCACGTGATTCAGACGCCCGGTTGTTAAAATAGAAATTATTAAGTTTCATTAAAAGTTTCATTTGATTTGGTGTCCGATTCATAGTTTTAGGTGTTATTTTGGTATCTTGATCGCGCGAGCAAGTTTGTATTAGGTTTTTGGACTTATGTGCACGTTTGGTTTGGAGCCGTGAGAGCTCGGGTGAGTTTCGGATAAGCTACGGATGTTTCGGACTTAGAAAAAAATCTAGTTTTGAGCTTCAACGGTCATCTGGTGTGTTGTACTTTGCGATTGCGAAGGGGAATCTGGGACTGGGGAGGATTTGTTCTACGCAAATGCGAGGGAATGGACGCAAACGCGGAGCAGTGGGAGGGGGTCTACCCTTCGCGAACGCGCCCATACCTACGCGAACGCGTAAGGCTTTAGGCCTTGAGGGGGGGGGGTACTGGGTTGGTGTTGTGCGAACGTGGACCAGGGGACGCGAATGCGGTGGTTAGGGGGAGAGAACCATCACGAACGCAGAGTACCTCACGCGAACGCGAAGGCCATTCTGGCCGCTCGCTTTCGCGATCGCGTCAAGCCCTTCGCGAACGCGAAAAAGGCCTAACACCAGTGATTTAAAACAATCCAAAACGGGATTTCTTCCATTTTTCACAAACTCTCCATTTGAGCTCGGCTTAGAGGCGATTTTGAACAGAAAACTCAACACCAATTCATAAGTTTGTACACTTTAACTCATTTTCTTCCATTTCTAACATCACCCTTTAATTTTTAGCCCTAATCTTTGTTCTTCCATGGTAGAAAATTAGGGATTTAGGAAGAATTTAGGGGGGGGGGGGG
>MCJB01048436.1:41035-72862 GCA_002018475.1 Nicotiana obtusifolia | reverse complement strand
TCCATTTTCTTGCTTGATCACAGCCCTCTATAAAGCTGTGAAGGTCCCTCATATGCAACACTCTGACAAGACCGGGAAGGAGATGAGGGACATTGATATCACGCGTATTTGTGATGCTGTTGCCCCACCAGAGATTCAAATTCAGGATCCAATTAATGTAGAGCCTTCCGACTCCCAGACTCCTGTGACTCATCAGGTTCCAGTGGCATCCACTTCTACTTCAGAGCTTGCCTCCTCAGTCCACCACTGTTCAGCCTTCTTCTGCACTGCCAGCCATCTCGAGGCTTGGTCTCATTGCCCAACATGCCAATGCGAAGGTAGACCAGCTCTTGAAGACCTTGCCCAACCTCATCAAACAAGCCCTGACTCCTATACAATCTTCAGTGACAGCTCTCCAACAACAACAAACAATGTAACGGGATCGCTTGCAGCAGCTTGAGAAGATAGAGCACGTTGAGATTAGTGGTTTGCCTAATCTACGGGAGGAGGTTGCTTCTATGAAGACCGAGCTCCACAAGATGCAGACTTTGGAGTTCGATCTATCATCCCTCCTGCCCAAGGATGGTGAGCACGGAGCAGACACAGCAGCACCAGACTTGGGTCCTGATTTCATGACTCTGATGGCAGACATTGCACCTTAGATTGCCGGGTTTTCCCAACCTCCAGCTCCTCCTGTACGTACTGATATTCATGACTAGGAGACTTCCGTACATTCTTCAGAGTCCGAGGGGGAGGATGAGGAGGATTCATGATCCTCGGAGGATGATGGTCCTCAGGAGAAGGGCAAGCAGATTACTGCTCCTACAGTGGAGAATGAGGAGCAAGCAGACATTCAGAGGGCGATAGAACACTCGCTAGCAGATTTGGCCGCCCCTGCCGACCCATCGGCCACTCAGCCATCAGTGGGCGAGGCTAGCAGCTCACAGGCCCCAGCTCAGTTCCAGACCAGCCAGAGATCCCTCCTCCATCAGTGGAGGTCACTCCTCAGGCCGAGCTCTCATCGGTCCCAGCTTCAGCATCAGAGGGTGACCTCACCATCACTCAGCTGGCTACCGACTCCCATAGCGCTTAGTGCGCCTCAGGGAGCCCCTTCAACTCTACTCTATGTTCATATGCATATGGGACAATGCATGCTTTTAGTTGGGGGTGGTAGCCTTGTCTATTCTTTTGAAAAATAATATTAATGTCTATACTTTTGACAAGCAATTAGCCTTGTCTATACTTTTGTGACATTAGAAACTGTTGTACATATTCATGCCTTTATGTTATAAACAAACTTATGTACTCATGTGTATTTTGTTCGTGATTTTGTATATATTAGTGCTTTGTGATTTCCATAAATAAGTTATGTTATCCTTGTGCATATATATATAAAAAAAACCAAAAAAAACTAGTAGATAGTTGTCCATCTTTAGTAATTAGCAATGAATTTCCCTTGTTTTTTCTTTGCCGGGTTCTTTTTCCAAGGGTGTAATAGTAGAACCAGGACAGTAGAATGAAACATGTTGACCGGGGTGGTGTAATTGTCTAGTCTCAAGCATGTGTGTTTGTACATAGTCTATACCCTTTCACAAAAAAAAAAGAAAAGAAAAGAAAAGAGATCAACTGTGTGAACTTGAGGCTGGCTCTATGACTCTACATCTACCTAGAGTTGTGCATGTATATATGATGAAAGCTTTGAGTTCCCAAATGTTGACTCGAGGGCTTTAAATTATGTGAACCAAACAATTCGTGTGCCATGTGTGTGAGTTCTTTGTGTAGATAATTCTTGTGTTTGGTTCTGCCATCTAGAACTTGCCCGGTTGGTTTTTTGATGCTTATAATAATTACACTTGGTTGGAGAGATGATCTTAGACATTCTTTGTTTTATTTGCGAAACCTCTTTAGCCTTTCAAGCCTACCATTGCATAAATAATATCACTAGTGCCCTATTCGAGCCATTAACCTTTTCTAGCCTTTCCCTTTTGTAAAATAATTCCCTCTTTTGTACCCGTTCCTCCTTGAACATTGAGAATGAGGCTAAAAGCCTAAGTTGGGGTTGTGGTGTCAAAGTGGAAATGGGTAAGATTGTACTAGTGTAGGAGCATATACCTCAAAGTGTTTATATGAAATTATTCAAGCTCCAAAACAAAAATGTGCGTGTGTATATATATATATATATATAAAGAGAGAAATATGTGTACATATATATATATATATATATAAAATTATGGAGCCTTGAAGAAAATTAGAGAGGTATTTAAGGTGATTCTATATTGGGAATTAGATGCCAATGTGGGTATGGGGATTGAAAAGAAACAAAGTGCAAAAAGAAAAGAAAATGTGATTAGTGTTAAAGGAGGGTGTAGTCACTTGTATCTAAATGCTTATCCGACCCTTCCCTAATCCTACATTACAAGCCAAAAAAGTCTTTATGGGATCTCCAACCGAGCATTCTTAGAATTAAGCGACGAATTAAAATAAGGGCAAGCCTATGGTATGGTATATTGTAACACTTGAAACTCTTTTCTGAGAGTAAGTGTATTTGTGAATTCGTTCCTTTTTGTTGTCATTGTAAATATTGTGATTTTGGGACTTTCTTTCTAGTGAGGGCACATGAACTATGAGGTTGAACAAAAGTTGAGTTTTTGAGTCAAACGAAGTGCACTCAGCTGAGGGTAGCATTTTGTCACGTTGTCTGAGGCTCAAAGTTCACAAGTTGATTAGTTTTCCTTGTATATATCGATGGTTCAGGAAGGGTAAAACACTCGAAGATGCATGCTTGAAATACTAACAACAAACACCGACCATGGTCACTACTATTTCATATCTTGTAGATGGAGTCTAGGATAGGATACTGTCATCTTAGTTGCTTCAGGACAAGCAAGAGTTTAAGTTGGGGGTGTTGATGTACCGGAGAATTTCGGCACATTTGATACTAATTGCTTAGATTTTAGCCTATTTTAAATGCAATTTCCCTTTGTACTTATGTAATTTTAGTATTTTTGCAGTGTATGAGGCGTAAGGACCTAAGAGAATGGAAAAGAGTTAAAAAAGCCACAAAAAGACATGAAAAGAGCAAAAAGGCATCGCAAATGTGGATATGCTATCGCAAAACCCACATGCGAGCCGCATGTTTCACACCGAGATCGCAGATCAAAACAGATTTCTAGGCAAAGTTCAATGTCAAAAATACAGTCTCATTTGCGATCGCATAACCTGTTTATGAGCCGCAGAAGTAACCGCAAACTAAACATGAAGTCTACTGAAGGAAGAAATGCGATGCAAGATGCGGTCGCATTTCTACAATGGGGAACGCAAACCATGAACGCGGTGAAGGCGAAACTAGGGTTACAATCTGCGATGGCCATGTCAAAAATGCGGACCGCATGTCTGTTATGCGATAGAAATGCGGTCGCATATTCAACCTGAAAGGGCAGTTTTGTCCGATTTTTGTCCCGATTTTTTGCCCTCTATAAATAGATTTATTGGGGTTTTTGTGGGCTCTATCTTGTCTGACTTTAAAACTACAATACAAGGCATTAATATTCCTCTCTTTTGGAAGCTTTTGGGTCAAGAATCTTTCACTTTGTAAACTTTATGGCATTTAATATTCTCTTGCTTTTGTATTTTAGTATGAGTAGCTAACTTTAAATACTAAGGTTGTGGACCCTAAATGGGTGTTATATTAATGGGTATTTAACATTGAATATATATATAATGGTTGGTTGATATTTATTTACTTCTCATTCTTCATTTATAGTTGGTGGTTGCAAACATTAACAAGTGCCATTAAATTCTTGCTTTGCTTGGGAAAGTGGGGTAGAATTTGGTAGAAGTAAATACCAAAGACTCAAGGCTTTAAACCTTGTTTAATAAAATCGCTTAGGAATAAATGGGTTTTATTTGGCATAAATTGATTGTTCTTAATTGCAACTCTTTTATATTTGGAAAAATCATAAAGAGGAAATACTACCTTACTATTAGAAAATATTGGGTAGTCATTTAGACATCATTTGCATATCAAAAGGAACTTCCATTACAAATATATCATATTAACACCGGTAGCATTACACTTCATTAATGGGGACATAACCTTGGTTTCTTTAATCAAATTATCTACATTTTCAATATTTCAATTATCCATCACCTAAAACCAAACTCAATTCATACTCTTGTTACTATGAATACATACTTTTGTTACGGTTAACTGGATAGAATTACGACTTTAGTCGAGTAACACACTAATCAAGTAACCTTTTCACACATACTCCCTGTGGGATTCGACCCCAACCTTGTTGGTTTATTATATTTGACATAGACCGCCTTACACTATTTATTAAAGTGTAATTTGAGCGTATCAGTCTCCACTCCCTAATTGAAGTTATTTTAGACATAGGGTCTCTATTCCCTAGTCTCCTTTCAAGCATAGGGTCTCCACTCCCTAGTTGATTTATTTTAGACATAGGGTCTCCACTCCCTAGTCTCTATTCCAGCATAAGGTCTCCACACCCTAATTGATTTTATTTTAGACGTAAGGTCACCACACCCTAGTATTTTTTCCAACATAAAGTCTCCAATCCCTAGTTGATTTTATTTTAGACATAGGGTCTCCAGTCCCTAGTCTCTTTAATAACATAGGGTCTCCACTCCCTAGTTGAAGTTATTTTAGACATCGAGCCTCCACTCCCTATTTTCTTTTCCAACATAGGGTCTCCACTGCCTAATTGAAATTATTTTAGATATAGGGTCTACAATCCCTAGTCTCTTTTCGAACATAAGGTCTCCACTCCCTAGTTGATTTTATTTTAGACATAGGGTCTCTATTCCCTAGTCTCTTTTCAGACATTAGGTCTGCACTCCCTAATTGAAGTTACTTTAGACATAAGGTCTCCATTCCTTAGTCTCCTTCCCACATAGGGTCTCCACTCCCTAGTTGATTTTATTTTAGACATAGGGTCTCTATTCCCTAGTCTCTTTTCCAACATAGCGTCTCCACTCCCTAGTTAATTTTATTTTAGATGTAGGGTCTCAAATTCCTAGTCTCTTTTCCAACATAGAGTCTCCGCTTCATAGTTGGAGTTATTTTAGACATAGTGTCTCCACTTCCTAGTCCCTTTTCAAACCTAGGGTCTCCACTCCCTAGTTGAAGTTATTTTTGATATAGTGTTTTCACTCCATAGTCTCTTTTCCAACATAGGGTCTCCAATCCCTATTCTCTTTTCCAACATAGGATCTCTACTCCCTAGTAGAAGTTATTTTAGACATAGGATCTCCACTTCCTCGTAGAATTTATTTTAGACATATGGTCTCCATTCCATAGTCTCTTTAATAACATGGGGTCTCCTCTCCCTAGTTGAAGATAATTTAGACATAGAGTCTCCACTCCCTATTTTGTTTTCCAACATTGGCTCTCTTCTCCCTAGTTGACGTTATTTTAGGAATAGGGTCTCAACTCCCTAGTCTCGATTCCAACTTAGGGTCTCCATTTCCTAGTTGATTTTATTTTAGACATAAGGTCTCCACTTCTAGTCTCCTTTTCCAACATAGAATCTCCACTCCGAAGTTGATTTTATGTTAGACATAGGGTCTCCATTCCCTAGTCTTCTTCCTATCATAGGGTGTCCACTCCCTAGTTGATTTTATTTTAGTCATAGGGTCTCCACTCCCTAGTCTGTTTTCCAAAATAAGGTCTCCACTTCCTAGTTGAGTTTTAGTTTTAGGCATAGGGTCTCCTCACCCTAGTCGCTTTTCCAACATAGGGTCTCCACTCCCTACTTGATTTTATTTTAGACGTAGGGTCTCCACTCCCTAAATGAAGTTGTTTTAGATATAGGGTCTCTACTCCCTAGTCTCTTTTCAAACATTGGGTCTGCACTCCTTAGTTGAAGTTACTTTAGAGATAAGGTCTCCATTCCTTAGTCTCCTTTCCAACATAGGGTCTCCACTCCCTAGTTGATTTTATTTTAGACATAGGGTCTCTATTCCTAATCTCTTTTCCAGCATAGCGTATTCACTCCCTAGTTAATTTTATTTTAGACGTAGGGTCTCAAATCCCTAGTGTCTTTTCCAACATAGGGTTTCCGCTTCATAGTTGGAGTTATTTTAGACATAGTGTCTCCACTTCCTAGTCCCTTTTCAAACCTAGGGTCTCCACTCCCTTGTTGAAGTTATTTTTGATATAGTGTTTCCACTCCATTGTCTCTTTTCCAACATAGGGTCTCCACACATAGGGTCTCCACTCCCTATTCTCTTTTCCAACATAGGGTCTCTATTCCCTTGTAGAAGTTATTTTAGACTTAGCGGCTCCACTCCCTAGTCTCTTTTCCAAAATAGGGTCTCCACTCACTAATTGATTTTATTTTAGACATAGGATCTCCACTCCCTAGTCTTCAACATAGGGTCTCCACTCCCTAGTTTAATTAATTTTAGACATAGGGTTTCCACTCCCTAGTATGTTTTCCAAAATAAGGTCTTCACTCCCTAGTTGAAGTTATTTTTGACATAGGGTCTATAATCCCTAGTCTCTTTTCCAACATAAGATCTGCATTCCCTAATCTCTTTTTCAACATTTGATTTCTACTCCCTAGTTGATTTTTATTTTTAGACACAGGGTCTCCACTCCCTAGTCTCTTTTCCAACATAAGGTCTCCACTCTCTAGTTGATTTGATTTTAGACATAAGGTCTTTATTCTGTAGTCTCTTTTCTTATATAGGGTCTCCACTCCTAGTTGATTATTAAATTTTACACATAGGAACTCCACTCCCTAGTCTCCTTTCCAACATAGGGTCTCCACTACCAGCTAAAGTTATATTAGACAGATGATCTCCACTCCCTTGTCTCTTTTCCAACATAGGGTCTCCACTTCCTATTTGAAGTTATTTTAATAAAAGGGTCTCCATTCCCTAGTCTCTTTTCCAAAATAGGGTCTCCACTCCTTAATTGATTTTATTTTAGACATAGGATCTCCACTCCCCAGTAAATTTTATTTTAGACATAGTGTCTCCACTCCATATTCTCCTATTCCAACATAGGATCTCCACTCCCTCATTGATTTTATATTAGACATAGGGTCTCCACTCCCTAGATGAAGATATTTTAGACATAGAGTCTCCACTCCCTATTTTCTTTTCCAACATTGGCTCTTTTCTCCCTAGTTGAAGTTACTTTAGACATAGGGTCTCCACTTCCTAGTCTCGTTTCCAACATAAGTTCTCCATTTCCAAGTTGATTTTATTTTAGACATAGGTTCTCCACTTCTAGTCTCCTTTTCCAACGTAGGATCTCCACTCCAAAGTTGATTTTATGTAGACATAGGGTCTCCATTCCCTAGTTTTCTTCCTAGCATAGGGTCTTCACTCCCTAGTTTATTTTAATTTAGTCATATGGTCTCCATTCCCTAGTCTGTTTTCCAAAATAGGGTCTCCACTCTCTAGTTGATTTTTAGTTCTAGACATAGGGTCTCCACTCCCTATTTCATTTTATTTTAGATGTAGGGTCTCCACTCCTTAATTGATGTTATTTTAAATATAAGGTCTCTATTCCCTAGTCACTTTTCAGACATTGGGTCTGCACTCCCTAGTTGAAGTTACTTTAAACATAAGGTCTCCATTCCTTAGTGTCCTTTACAACATAGGGTCTCCACTCCCTAGTTGATTTTATTTTAGACATAGGGTCTCTACTCCCTAATCCCTTTTCCAACATAGCGTCTCCACTCCCTAGTTAATTTTATTTTAGATGTATGGTCTCAAATCCCTAGTCACTTTTCCAACATAAAGACTTCGCTTCATAGTTGGAATTATTTCAGACATAGTGTCTCTGCTCCCTAGTCCTTTTTCCAACCTATGGTCTCCACTCCCTAGTTGAAGTTATTTTTGATATAGTGTTTCCAATCCATATTCTCTTTTCCAACAAAGGGTCTCCACTCCCTAGTTGGTTAGATTCTAGACATAGGGTCTCCACTCCCTATTCTCTTTTCCAACATTGGATCTCTACTCCCTAGTAGAAGTTATTTTAGACATAGGGTCTCCAGTCCCTAGTCTCTTTTCCATAATAGGGTCTCCACACCCTAATTGATTTTATTGTAGACATAGGGTCTCCACTCCCTAGTTGATTTTATTTAAGACATAGGGTCTCCACTCCTAGTCTCCTTTTCCTACATAGGGTCTCTACTACCTTATTGATTTTATTTTAGTCATAGGGTCTCCACTCCCTAGTCTCTTTTCCAACATAGGGACTCCACTCCCTAGTTAATTTTTAGTTTTATACATAGGGTCTCCACTCCCTAGTCTCTTTTCCAACATAAGATCTCAAATCCCTAGTTGAGTTTATTTTAGATGTAGTTCTCTACTCCCTAGTCTCTTTTCCAACATAGGGACTCCACTCCCTAGTTGAAGTTATATTAGACATAGCTGTCTCCACTCCTTAGTCTCTTTTCCAACATAGGGTCTGCACTCCCTAGTTAAAGTTATTTCAGACATAAAGTCTCCACTCCCTAGTCTCTTTTCCAACATAGGGTCTTCATTCCCTAATTGAAGTTATTTTATACTTAGGGTCTCAACTCCCTAGTCTCATTTTCCAACATAAGGTCTCCACTCCCTGGTTGATTTTATTTAAGACATAGTGTCTCCACTCCCTAGTCTTTTTTCCAACATAGGGACTCCACTCCCTACTTGAGGTTATTTTATACAGAGGGTCTCCACATGCTAGTCTTTTTTACAACATAGGGTCTCAACTTCCTAGTTGATTTTTAATTTTAGACATAGGGTATCCACTCCCTAGTCTCTTTTCCAACATAGGGACTGCACTCCCTAGTTGATTCTTATTATATACAAAGGGTTTCCACTCCTAGTCTCTTTTCCAACATAGGATCTCCACTGCCTAGTAGAAGTTATTTTAGACATAGGGTCTCCACTCCCTAGTATCTTTTTCAGCATAGGGTCTCCACTCCCTAGTAGATTTTATATTAGACAAAGGGTCTCCACTGCCTAGTAGAAGTTATTTAAGACATAGGGTCTCCACTCCCTAGTCTTTTTCCCAACATAGGGTCTCCACTCCCTAGTTGATTTTATTTTAGACAAAGGATCTTCACTACCTAGTTTCTTTTCCAATATTGCATCCCTACTCCCGAGTTAATTTTATTTTAGACGTAGGGTCTGCACTCCCTAGTCTGTTTTCTAAAATAGGGTCTCCGCTGCCTTGTGATGTGCCGGGTAATTTCGGCACATTTTGATACTATTTGTTTAGAGTTTAACTTGTTCTACTTGTTAATTATCACGATACTTACGTAATTTTAGTGTAATTTCAGTGTATTGAATGAAGAGATCCAGAAGCATGAAAAGAAGTCCAAAAAGCCAGCCAAAGGCAAGACAAGAGGTCAGGAGCATAGCAGGTTCAATTCTGCGATCGCAAAATAGCTATGCGAGACGCATAATTCACAAGAAGATCGCAGATGCAGACAGAACTTTAAGCCAACTTTCAAGTTGAGAATGCGATCGAAAATGTGACCGCAAAATAGGAATGCGAACCGCATTCTCATTGCAATCACGAACAGAGTCTGGGTGAAAAATAGAGTGAAGAATGCGATCGCAAAGTCAATATGTGAACCGCATTTTCAGATGCGACGAGAGGGAAGCTGACTGTGTGATCTGCGATGGAACATGAAGATTTGTGAACTGCATTCCTGTTCTGCGACAGGAATGCGATCCGCATACGTGCAACGAGGTCAAACTTGACTGCTGCTCGCCTCGGGTTTTGGGCTTCTATAAATAGCTTTTCTAGGGTTGTGTGAAGGGAGACTTGTCAGAATTCAGAGTGAAAAGTACAACTTTTGATTATTTTCAAATTGAGAGAAGTTTTTGGGTGATCAAAACTGAGAATTCTATATTTTTGTAAGATGAATTCAATTATTCTCCTTTGTTCTTTAGTTATCAATATGTGTAGCTAAACTCTAATACTGAGGTTGTGAACCCTAGATGGGTATAATGTTATTGAGAGTTTGATATTGATTCTAAAAAGAAGCTTGATATTTATTTATTTCTTGTTCTTAAATTAATCGTTAGTGGTTGCAAACATTAACGAATGCCAATTTACGCTATTGTATCTAGGAAAAGTGAGATAGAGTTTGGTAGAGATAAATAACAATAATTCAAGGCTTTAAACCTAGTTTAACGAAATCACTTAGGAATAAGTAGATTTTAATTTGGCGAATGATTGGGTTTTCTTAATTTTGACTCTTTTGTATTCGGGAGAATCATAAGAGGATACGTTATCCAAGTGTTGGGAAATACTGGATAATAAATTAATAAGAACCGATTGCATATCAAGAACGGACTTCAATATCAATATCAAGAGCGTTTTACTACATTAGGGGGAACACAACCTTAGTATCTTAAATTCATATTTTACGTTCAAATTATTCTCAAATAGCAGTTCTTAGTTTACTTTTCTTTACATATTCAACACCAATTTATTCTATTTGGCTACTTGATCGAATTACGACTAAGTAAAGTATTGCATTAATTGGATAATTGTTTCACGCCTATTCCCTGTGGGATTCGACCCCAACCTCGTTGGGTTACTATATTTGACATCGAGCGCTTACACTATTGTTAAGGTGTAATTTGAGCAAATCACCTTGTTAAAGTTATTTTAGATATAGTGTCTCCACTCCCTATTACCTTTTCTAATATAAGGTCTCCACTCCCTAGTTGAAGTTATTACTGATATAAGGTCTCCACTCCATAGTCTCCTTTTCTAACATATGGTCTCCAGTCCCTAATTGATTTTATTTTAGTCATAGAATCTCTACTCCCTAGTTGATTCCGTTTTAGACATAGGGTCTCCACTCCCTAGTCTCTACAAAGATTCTCCACTCCCTAGTTGATTTTTATTTTTAAACATATGGTATCCACTTGCTAGTCTTCTTTCCAAAATAGGGTCTCCACTCCCTAGTTGAAGTTATTTTAGACATAAGGTCTCCACTACCTAGTCTATTTTCCAACATAGGGTCTCCACTCCCTATTTGAAGTTATTTTAGACATATGGTCTACACTTCCTACTCTGTTCTCCAACATAGGGTCTCCACTCCCTAGTCTCCTTTCCAACATACGGTCTCGACTTCCTAGTTGATTTTTAATTTTAGAAATAGGGTCTCCACTCCCTCGTCTCCTTTTCCAACATAGGATCTCCACACCCTAGTTGATTTAATTTTAGACATAGGGTCTCCACTCTCTAGTCTCTTTTCCAATATAGGGTCTCAACTTCCTAGCTGATTTTTAGTTTCAAACATAAGGTCTCCATTACCTAGTCTCTTTCCAACATAGGATCTCCACTCCCTAGTTGATTTTATTTTAGATATAGGGTCTCCACTCCATAGTCTTTTTTCCAACATACGGACTCCACTCCCTAGTTGACTTCTAGTTTTATACATAGGGTCTCCACTCCCTAGTCTATTTTCCAACATATGATCTCCATTCCCTAGTTGAGTTTATTTTATGTAGTTCTCTACTCCCTCTGCACTCCCCAGTTAAATTTATTTTAGACATAAAGTCTCAACTCCCTAGTCTCTTTTCCAACATACGGTCTCGACTTCCTAGTTGATTTTTAATTTTAGACATAGGGTCTCCACTCCCTCGTCTCCTTTTCCAACATAGGATCTCCACACCCTAGTTGATTTTATTTTAGACATAAGGTCTCCACTCCCTAGTCTCTTTTCCAATATTGGGTCTGCACTCCCTAGTTGATTTTTATTATAGACAAAGGGTCTCCACTCCTTGTGTCTTTTCCAACATAGGGTCTCTACTGCCTAGTAGAAGTTATTTTAGACATAGGGTCTCCACTCCCTCGAACTTTTCCAACATAGGGTCTCCACTCTCTAGTAGATTTTCTATTTGACTAAGGGTCTCCACTGCCCAGTAGAAGTTATTTTAGACATAGGATCTCCATTCCCTAGTCTTTTTTCCAACATAGGATCTCCACTCCCTAGTTGATTTTATTTTAGACAAAGGGTCTCCACTACTTAGTTTCTTTTCCAACATAGCGTCCCCACTCCCGAGTTAATTTTATTTTAGACGTAGGGTCTGCGCTCCCTAGTCTCTTTTCTAACATAGAGTCTACGCTGCCTTGTTAAAGTTACTTTAGACATAGTGTCTCCACTCCCTATTATCTTTTCCAATATAAAGTCTCCACTCCCTAGTTGAAGTTATTGCTGGTATAGGGTCTCCATTCCATAGTCTCCTTTTCTAACATAGGGTCTCCACTCCCTAGTTGATTTTATTTTAATCATAGGGTCTCCACTCCCTACTCTTTTTTTCAATATAGGGTATCCACTACCAAGTTGATTTTTTTGTTTTAGACATAGGGTCTCCACTCCCTAGTTGATTTTTATTTTTAGACATATGGTCTCCACTCGCTAGTCTTCTTTCCAAAATAGGGTCTCCAGTCCCTAGTTGAAGTTATTTTAGACATAGGGTCTCCACTACTTAGTCTGTTTTCCAACATAGGGTCTCCACTCCCTAGTTGAAGTTATTTTAGACATATGGTCTACACTCCCTAGTCTTTTTTCCAACATAGGGTCTCCACTCCCTAGTCTCTTTTCCAACATAGGGTCTCAACTTCCAAGTTGATTTTTAATTTTAGACATAGGGTCTCCAATCCCTAGTCTCTTTTCCAACATAGGATCTCCACACCCTAGTTGATTTTATTTTAGACATAGCGTCTCCACTCCCTAGTCTTTTTTCCAACATATGGTCTTCAATCCCTAGTTGAAGTTATTTTATATATAGGGTCTCCACTCCCTAGTCTCTTTTCCAACATTGGGTCTCCACTCTCTAGTTGATTTATAGTTTTAGACATAGGGCCTTAACTACCTAGTCATTTTTCAACCATAGGGTCTCCACTCCCTAATTGATTTGATTTTAGACATAGGGTCTCCACTACCTTGTCGATTATATTTTAGTCATAAGGTCTCCACTCCCTAGTCTCTTTTATCCCGGAGCTCAAACTTCTTACTTTGCGGGAACCATTTAGATAAGAAGGCTCGGACAAGTTCAGGCCAAGAATGAATGGAGTTTGGAGGAAGATTTTGAATCTATTTCCTTGCTTCCCCAGCTAGAGAGTACTTGAAGATCCTAAACCTTAGGGCATCATCAGAGACATTGTTCTGCTTATGCATTGCACACACACCCAAGAAGTTTCTAAGATGTTGTGTTGGATCATCTTCGGTGGAATTCCTGAAAAACCCCTCCGCTTTGAGCATAAAGATTAAACCGTGTTCCACCTTGAAAGTTGCAGCGCCAATAGCAAGAGGTACAATAGCATTTGTATCCTCAATGTACTCCTCAATATCCGCAAAAGGATTTCCTTCCATTTCCGCCTCTACGTCTTCACCATATTCCGACATGTTTTCCTATCAACACCAAGCAAAGCAAGCAAAGTGTGATAGAATAGAATAAGATGTACAGTAAAGCACACACTAATTAGTAATTTAAAAATAGTATTCCTCGGCAACAGCGCCAAAATTTGATACGCTCAAATTACACTTTAATGAATAGTGTAAAGCGGTCGATGTCAAATATAATAACCTAATAAGGTTGGGGTCGAATCCCACAGGGAATAGGTATGAAAAGGTTACTTGACTAGTGTGCTACTCGACTACAGTCGTAATTCTACCTAGTTAACAGTAACAAGAGTATGAACTGAGTTTGGTTTTAGATAATGGCTAATCAAAATGTTGAGAATGAACATAATTTGATTAAAGAAACCAAGGTTGTGTCCTCATTAATGAAGTGTAATGCTATCGGTGTCAGTATGATATATTTCTAATGGAAGGCTCTTTTTGATATGCAAATGATGTCTAAATGACTACCCAATATTTTCCAATAGTTAGGTAGTATTTCCTCTTTATGATTTTTTCAAATATAAAAGAGTTGCAATTAAGAACAATCAATTTATGCCAAATAAAACCCACTTATTCCTAAGCGATTTTATTAAACAAGGTTTAAAGCCTCGAGTCTTTGATATTTACTTCTACCAAATTCTATCCCACTTTCCCAAGCAAAGATAGAATTTAGCGGCGCTTGTTAATGTTTGCAACCACCAACGATAAATGAAGAATGAGAAGTAAATAAATATCAACCAACCGTTATATATATATTCAATGTTAAACACCCATTAACATAGCACCCATTTAGGGTCCACAACCTTAGTATTTAAAGTTAGCTACTCATACTAAAATACAAAAGCAAGAGAATATTAAATGCCATAAAGTTTACAAAGTGAAAGATTCTTGACCCAAAAGCTTCCAAAAGAGAGGAATATTAATGCCTTGTATTGTAGTTTTAAAGTCAAACAAGATAGAGCCCACAAAACCCCAATAAATCTATTTATAAAGGGCCAAAAATCGGGACAAAAATCGGGACAAAAATCGGACAAAACTGCCCTTTCAAGTTGAATATGCGACCGCATTTCTGTCGCATAACAGACATGCGGTCCGCATTTTTGACATGGCCATCGCAGATTGTAACCCTAGTTTCGCCTTCACCACATTCATGGAATGCGACCGCATCTTGCATCGCATTTTCTTCCTTCAGTAGACTTCATGTTTGGTTTGCGGTTACTTCTGCGGCTCGCAAACATGTTATGCGATCGCAGATGATACCGCATTTTTGACATTGAACTTTGCCCAGGATTCTGTTTTGGTCTGCGATCCCTGTGTGCAATATGCAGCTCGCAAACAGGTTATGCGATCGCAGATGAGATCGCATTTTTAATGTTGAACTTTGCCCAGAAGTCTGTCTTGATCTGCGATCGTGGTGTCAAATATGTGGCTCGCATGTGGGTTTTGCGATAGCATATCCACATCTGCGATGCCTTTTTGCTCTTTTCTTGTCTTTTTGCGGCTTTTTGAACTCTTTTCTATGTTCTTAGGTCCTTAAACCTCATACTCTGCAAAAATACTAAAATTACATAAGTACTGAGGGAAATTGCATTTCAAACAAGTTAAAATCTAAGCAATTAGTATCAAAATGTGCCGAAATTCTCCGGCACATCAACACCCCCAACTTAAACTCTTGCTTCTCCTCAAGCAACTAAGATGACACTATCCTATTCTAGACTCCATCTACAAGACATGAAACAATAGTGACCATGGACGGTGTTTGTTGTTAGTATTTCAAGCATGCATCTTCGAATGTTTTACCCTTCCTGAATCATCGATATATACAAGGAAAACTAATCAACTTGTGAACTTTGAGCCTCAGACAACGTGACAAAATGCTACCCTCAGTTGAGTGCACTTGCGTTTTACTCAAAAACTCAACTTTTGTTCAACCTCGCAGTTCATGTGCCCTCACTAGAAAGAGAGTCCCAAAATCACAATATTTACAATGACAACAAAAAGGGACTAATTCACAAATACACTCACTCTCAGAAAAGAGTTTCAAGTGTTACAACATACCATACCATAGGCTTGCCTTTATTTTAATTCATCGCTTAATTCTAAGAACGCTCGGTTGGAGATCCCATAAGGAGTTTTTAGGCTTGTAATGTAGGTTTAGGGAAGGGTCGGATAAGTATTTAGATATAAGTGACTACATCCTCCTTGAACACTAATCACATTTTCTTTTATTTTTGCACTTTGTTTCTTTTCAAACCCCATAGCCACATTGGCATCTAGTTCCCAATATGGAACCACCTTAAATACCTCTTTAATTTTATTCAAGGCTCCATAATTTTTTTATAAGCACATATTTTTTTTTTTTTTTGAAGCTTGCATAATTTCATATGAGCACTTTGAGGTATATGCTCCTACACTCAATGTACAACCTTACCCATTTCCACTTTGACACCACACCCCCAACTTAGGCTTTTAGCCTAATTCTCAATGTTCAAGGAGGAACGGGTTCAAAAGAGGTAATTATTTTACAAAAGGGAAAGGTTTGTAGTGAGGTGGCCAAGAAAAGGTTAAAGGCTCGAATAGGGCACTAGTGATATTATTTTAACAATGGTAGGCTTGAAAGACTAAAAAGGTTTCGCAAATAAAACAAAGAATGCCTAAGGTCATCCCTCCAACCAAGTGTAATTATTGTAAGCATCGAAAAACCAACCGGGCAAGTTCTAGATGGCAGAAGCAAACACAAGAATTATCTACACAAAGAACTCACACACATGGCACGTGAACTGTATGGTTCACATAGTTTAAAGCCCTTGAGTCAACATTTGGCAACTCAAAGCTTTCATCATGTATACATGCATAACTCTAGGTAGATGTAGAGTCACAGAGCAAGCCTTAAGTTCACACAGTTGATCTTCTTTATTTATTTTTATTTATTTTTTGAAAGGGTATCGGCTATGTACAGACACACATGCTTAAGACTAGACAATTACACCAACCCGGTCAACATGTTTCATTCTACTGTCCTGGTTCTACTATTACACCCTTGAAAATGAACCCGGCAAAGAAAAAACAAGGGGAATTTATAGCTAATTACTAAAGATGGACAACTATCTATTAGTTTTTAAAGACAACTTATGTACGGAAATCACAAAACATTAATGTATACAAAATCACGAATAAAATACACATAAGTACATAAGTTTGTTTATAAAATAAATGTATGAATATGTACAACAGTTGCTAATGCCGCATAAGTACAGACAAGGATACCACCCCCAACCAAAAGCATGCATTGTCCCCAATGCATATGAACATAGAGTAGAGTTGAAGGGGCTCCCTGGGGCGCACTAAGCGCTATGGGAGTCGGTAGCCGGCTGACCCTCTGATGCTGAAGGAGGGATCTCTGACTGGTGGGGAACTGGAAATGGAGACTGTGAGCTGCTAGCCTCGCGCGCTGATGGATGAGTGGCTGATGGGTCTGCAGGGACGGCCAAATCTATGAACGAGTGTTCTATCGCCCTCTGAATGTTTGCTTGCTCCTCATCCTCCACTGTAGGAGCAGCAATCTGCTTGCCCTTCTCTTGAGAGCCATCATCCTCCGAGGACCATGAATCCTCCTCATCTGCCTCCTCGCCCTCGGACTCTGAAGAATGTCCAGAAGTCTCCTCGTCATGAATATTAACACGTACAGAAGGAGTTGGAGGTTTGGACATCCCGGCAGTCTGAGGTGCAATGTCTGCCATCAGAGTCGTGAAATCAAGGCCCAAGTCTGGTGCAACTGTGTCTGCTCCCTGCTCACCATCCTTGGGCAGGAGGGATGATAGATCGAACTCCAAATTTTGCATCTTGTGGAGCTCGGTCTTCATAGAAGCAACCTCCTCCGGTAGCTGAGGCAAACCCCTAACCTCACCGCGCTCTATCTTTTCAACCCTTAACTCAAGCTGGTGCAAGCGATCCCCATACAGTGTTTGTTGTTGTTGGAGAGCTGTCACTGAAGTTTGTATAGGAGTCAGGGCTTGTTTGATGAGGTTGGGCAAGGTCTTCAAGAGCTGGTCTACCTTGGCATTGGCATGCTGGGAAAACTGGCAGTGCAGAAGAAGGCTGACCAGTGGTGGACTGAGAGGCAGGCTCTGAAGAAGAAGTGGATGCCACTGGAACCTGAGGAGGTACAAGAGTCTGGGAGTCGGGATCCTGAATTGGAGTCTCTTGTGGGGCAGCAGCATCACTAATACGCGTGATGTCTATGTCCCTCGTTTCCTTCTCGGTCTTGTCAGAGTGTTGTATGAGAGGAACTTTTACAGCTTTACAGAGGGATGTGATCAAGCACGGAAAAGAAAGCGAGGTAGCACGCTGCTTTGCCCGGATACCGATCTCTTAGAAGATCATAGTTCCCACATCAATCTTGATGCCCCCCACGATACATGCAATGAGGAGAGCTTTCTCAATACCTATATCAGTCTCGTTCCGGGACGGTATCAAGTGGGAGGTAACAAAGCTGAGCCAGAATCGACCCCTCCTTGTGAGATCCTCCTTGTATATCTTATTCCCAGGGTTGATCCAAGCAGGGGTACCCTTTGCTATCACCGACGCAATCCGCCCACGCTCATTTTCCCTATTTGCATACTTGGCATCGTACTCAGCTGTGCCTATTTGCCAGTCAGGGATATATAACTCATTAATCACCTCACTGTTGCAAGCACACTCTTCCCCCGAACAAGTACGGTGCCAATAAAAATTCTGTTCCATTTGTGGTGCGCCGTCCTGGAGGCTCCATAAGATGCACAAAATTCACGGACCAGGGACTCATTATACTCCGTAGGGGCCTCAGTAAAGCACTCCCATTTTCTTGCTTTTATATTCTCGATGATGTAGGGGTACTGTTCTTGTAGCCCATTCAAGCTCAGTTGCTTCTCACCCAGGATTTTTCATTTGGTGATTCCTTCTCTGTATAGTTCCCTGGATCCTTCAACCCCAAATCGGAGGTGAAAGTCATCTCCGTGTTTCCTTCTTGCCTCAGCCTGTAGATTGACTGAGGGCAAGAGTTCCTCCTCATCATATTGGGAGGTGCTTGGCATATTGGATTCTGTTCGTAATCGTTTGCCTGCGATGTGTGACATCCGGAAGGTGCCCTTCTGTACAAAGGTGAAAAGTATGCGACATGGTAAGCAATAATGAAAAGAATACAGAAAAAAAATTAAAAAAAAAAGAAATGTGACATGGTTTGCGATTGCATAACCACTATGCGTACCGCAAACTTGTCGCAATCTTGACTGTGGAGTACTAGACCTCAATCTGCGATGGGTTATGCGATCGCAAAACCACTATGCGAACCGCATAACCATCGCAGAATTAACTTGCACACACACAAAACAAAATAGAAAAATGCGATCGTAGACTCCACTGCAAAGTGGGAGATGCGATCGCAAAACAACCGCAGATAGCAAGGTTTTACTTGGGTGTTCTGTTTCTGTTTGCAGCGCCTTTACGGTTCGCATATTAATTATGCGATCGCAAATGGCACAGCATTTCGTCATCGTCTTCAGGAGACTAGGGTTTAAGGATGCGGCCAAAATGCAGACCACATTCTGATTTTGAGGGCCGCAAATGCCTTCGTTCTCACGATTTAGTTCATCCCCCAACAATGGCAGACCTATGTCTCTCTACCCAGCACCCCAGAAACAACCACGATATATACAAGCAACTACGGCAAGCAACAAAATCAAAAATGCAACACGAAAATAAAGAAAACCACAGAAAAGATAGAAGTTAACTTGAGGAGATCGGGACAGATACCAATGAAGAAGAGTACGAGAAGTATGGAGATTTTGAACGGGTATTCGTCCTTTGTACGATACGATCTCTGTTTGCCTCACTTTTCTGGTCGTTCGTTTTTCTCTTTTGTTTTTTTTCTGTTCGTTTTTCATTTTTTTTTTTTTGTGTTTTGTTCTGCGTTGTTTTGAAGGAGTGAAATATGAGAGAATGCGATGACGTACCTGGCACTTTTGCAATGGGAAAGTCACCGCATAACACACTATGCGACCGCATACGTGTTACGCGGTGGGTTTTGCTGAAGGGGTAACAATGCGAAACACAATGCGATCGCATAATGTAAATGTGGTCCGCCAAAGCGCATTACCTTGTCGCATTTTGATCAAAAATTTTAGCCAAACTTACTGCTTCAGTTTGCGACTGAAATGCGGTCCGCATAGTGAAAATGCGACCGCAACTGTGCAGCTAACTTCACGCAGTGGTTTTTCTTCCCTTTTTTATGCATTCCTTCCCAGTGTTGTGGTCTTTTGAATCCCCTGCACTCTAACACACTCTTCAAATTGCTCAAGTAAATCTATCTATCAAAAATTAAAAATTTAAAGAATAAAAATAAATGTTACCACACATGGGTTGCCTCCCATGAAGCGCTTGATTTAACGTCGCGGCACGACGAAGTTGGTGCTCCTTTGAAGTCACTCAATGGTCAATATGTGTTCATTCGGGAATGCATCATTGATTTCAAGATCTCCCTTTGGTCTCCCTGCTTCTTCAACCCTTGACAAATGATCCGCTACTTGATTTTGAGTTCCCTTGCGATCCTTGACTTCAAAGTCAAACTCTTGCAACAACAAGACCCATCGAATCAACCGAGGCTTTGCATCCTTCTTTGCCATGAGATAGCAAAGAGCTGTATGATCTGTGTACAGTATCACCTTGGATCCCAACAAATAAGCCCGGAACTTCTCAAAGGTATAGACAATGGCCAGAAGTTCTTGCTCAGTCACCGTGTAATTCATTTGTGCCCCATTGAGTGTTTTGCTTGCATAGTAGATCGGGTGAAGAACCTTGTTGTGACATTGGCCAAGCATTGCCCCAATGGCTACACCATTGGCGTCACGCATGAGCTCAAAAGGAAGAGACTCATTGGGTGTGACAATAATAGGTGCCGTGGTGAGCCTTTGCTTCAACTCCTCAAAGGCTTTGAGGCATTTCTCATCAAACACAAATTTGGCATCCTTCCCAAGGAGTTTGCACATAGGATTTGCAATCTTGGAGAAATCCTTGATGAAGCACCTATAGAAACCAGCATGCCCTAAGAAACTTCGAACACCCTTAACGGAAGTAGGTGGAGGAAGCTTAGAAATAATCTCTATCTTTGCCCGGTCAACCTCTATGCCATGCTTTGAAATTTTATGCCCCAACACAATGCCTTCATCCACCATGAAGTGACATTTCTCCCAATTGAGCACAAGGTTGGTCTCTTCACATCTCTTAAGCACTTGTCTAAGATTGTTAAGACAATGCTCAAAAGACTCACCTACCACCGAGAAATCGTCCATGAAGACTTCTAGAAAATCCTCTACCATGTCGGAGAAGATGGACATCATGCATCTTTGAAAAGAAGCTGGAGTGTTGCATAAACCGAATGGCATCCGACTAAAAGCAAACGTTCCATAGGGGCAAGTTAATGTCGTCTTCTCTTGATCCTCCAATGCTATGTTGATTTGATTGTATCCGGAATATCCATCAAGGAAACAATAGAATGACCTTCCCACTAGCCGATCAAGCATTTGATCAATAAAAGGTATTGGGAAATGGTCCTTGCATGTGGCACTGTTGAGTTTCCGATAATCCATACACACCCTCCAGCCGGTCACCGTTCTTTTTGGGATAAGCTCATTTTTCTCATTTTCAATTACGGTCATGCCTCCCTTTTTCGGCACACATTGCACCGGGCTCACCCAAGAAGTATCGGCAATGGGGTAGACTACCCCGGCATCCAACCATTTGATGATTTCTTTCTTTACCACCTCTTGCATTGACGGGTTCAACCGTCATTGATATTCCACACTCGGTTTGGTCCCACTTTCCAATTGGATTTTATGCTCGCAAATTCCAGCGGGGATCCCACGAATGTCCGCAATTGTCCATCCAATGGCTTGCCTATGCTCCTTCAAGACTTTCAACAATTGTTCCACCTGCACATCATTCAACAAAGAAGAATCCATTACCGGTAAAGTATCATTTGAGTCAAGAAATTTATACCTCAAGTGCGGAGGAAGTGGTTTGAGCTCTAGTTGTGGTGGCTCATAACAGATGACTTTGCGGGAGGTGTGGATCTATTCTCCAAGTCGAGAGAGAGCTTTACCAGAGCATAAGTGTAAGAACCACGCCCCTTCAATGCATTTACCGACTCCATAAAACCCTCCATATCCTCACCATCAAAGTTCACCAAAATAACTGCCAATGCTTCACCGAGGAATTATTCTTCCATTTGCATTTCAACCGCATCTTCCACCTCATCAACAATATCAATCGCCGAAATGCTTTCATACTCATGTGGTAGCTTCATACCCTTGCTTGCTTGGAATGTGACCTCTTCATCGTTCACACGGAATTTAATTTCACTCCGTTCCGAATCCATGAGTGCTCTTCCCGTGGCTAGGAATGGTCTCCCCAAGATGATAGGGATATCTTTGTCAACCGCACAATCAAGGATTACAAAATCGGTGGGTAAATGAAATCTCCCACTTTTACAATCACGTCATCAACAATTCCTACCGGTCTCTTGATGGAACGATCGGCCATTTGATATCTCATACTTGTTGGCCTTGGCATTCCTAATCCCGCTTGTTTGTAAATGGCAAGCGGCATTAAGTTAATGCTAGTAAAGGCTCCCGGGTCTTCTTTCTTTTGAATGGTGGCTGTGGCAATAATGGAACTAACCCGGTGAGTCATGTTCACCACCTCATTCTTTGTGGTCCTCTTCTTGGTGATCAAATCTTTCAAATATTTGGCAAAACCAGGCATCTCTTGAAAAGCTTCCAAGAACGGGATGTTTACCGATAATTGCTTTAGAATGTCATAGAAGTTCTCAAGTTTGCTATCATCAACCCTTCTTACAAGTCTTTGAGGAAAAGGAGGAGGAGGTCTAGGAATAGGCGGAAGAATTTTTGTTGTCTCTTTTGCCTTTTCCTTTACCACTTTCCGGTTCTCTTCTTGCACTTGCAAATCTTCCGAAATTTTCTCAATTTTGACAACACTTGGCTCTTCAACCTCAACCCCTTTCTCGAATTCTTCTACCTCAACCACTTGTTCACCCTCTCCTTGTAGTACCTTCCCACTCCTAGTAATAATTTCCATGACATGAGAAGTTGGGCCACTACCACTACCCTTTGGGTTCGCAATTGTGTCACTAGGGAGTGTTCCCTTTTGCTTTGGATTTTGCTCCCTAGATAGGTCTCTCATTTGCATCTCCAATTTTTGAATGGATGTGGTATGAGAGCCAACAAGCTCGGTTATGTTCCTCATAGAAGTGTCAGATTTTTCTTGATTTTGCAATACCCGTTCAAGCATACTTTCCAACTTAGACTCGCTTGAGGAACCTTGATTTGAATATTGACCCTTCGGGGGAACATAGGGATTTGAACTCGGGTTTGAGAAGTTGTTGTTGTTGTTCCAATTTCCTTGGTTTGAGCCACCTTGGTCATTTCGCCATTGTTGCTGGCCTTGCCCTTGCGGGTTTGGCCTCCATTGATTTTGTGGTCCTTGACCTTGGTATTGTTGCCTTTGATACCCTCCTTGAGAGTTATTGACATAATTTGCTTCCTCAAAATCCTCATTTGATACGGGTTGCACATCCTCGACCACATTTGCCTTCTTCGTTCGGCTTTCGGTGAACATCTTTGTCAACACATTAACATTTGTAGCAAGCCCTGCAATCACTTGATCTCTCTCCTGATTTTCCTTGATCATGTCGCTCAAGGAAGGAGAGCCATATGTAATTCCACCTGTGGTGTCCTCGGAATGCCATGCTTGATTATACTTTTCCATTTTCTCAAATATTTGTGTAACCCTTGCGAATGATTTGTCCATGAAAGATCCGTCAGCTGCATTATTGGCTATAGATTGGTTCATCGAATCCAAGCCCATGTAGAATTTCTCCAACAAAATAGAATTCGGGAAACCATGGTTGGGAGACCTCACCAAATATAATTTGAAACGATCCCATGCCTCATGTAGAGGTTCTCCCGGTACTTGCATGAAAAAGAAGATTCTATCCCGGAGCTCAGACTTCTTACTTTGCGGGAACCATTTAGACAAGAAGGCTCGGACAAGTTCGGGCCAGGAATGAATGGTTTGGGGGAATATTTTGAAGCCATTTCCTTGCGTCCCCCGCTAGAGAGTACTTGAAGCATCTCAACCTTGGGGCATCATCAGATACAATGTTCTGCTTATGCATTGCACACACACCCAAGAAGTTTCTAAGATGTTCTGTTGGATCATCATCAGTGGAATTCCTAAAAAACCCTCCACTTTGAGCATAAGGATTAAACCGTGTCACGACCCAAAATCCCAACCATGATCATGATGGCGCCTCTCATGAAGACAAGGCAAACCAATTCAAACTAAACTTCATTCAAACAGTTAAACAATACGAAAATAATATAAGTACGGCTTAATAACAGTAATTTGCGGAAGAATATAGTGAACCATCCCGACTACAGCCCGAACTGGGTGTCACAAAGTCATGAGCAACTAATGAAATCCTAATAACAAGATTACTATTACAATATCTCTGGCACAATTGTTTGAAGAAAGTGGAAATAACAGCATAAAGAGATACGGGGTTGCGGACGCCAACAGCTACCTCGTAGTCTCTGAGTCACCGCCCTGATAGTAGTAGCAAATACCTCGGAGGGAAACCGATAACACCTGAATCTGCACACATGGTGCAGGGAGTAATGTTAGTATTTCCAACTCAGTGAATAAAAATTATAAATAACAACTGAAGGTAAGAGAACACATAAGGCATACAGCAATCCATAATGAACAGTAAAACATATAAATGTCTCAAATAAATAACATGAAGTAAAGGAAAACAACAATTCCAGCACAACAGAATACATTACATAGCATCACTCTCGTGGCGGCGTGCCACCCGATCCCATGGGTACCCTGCGCTCACTGTGGGGGGTGCAGACTCCGGGAGGGGCTTCTTACAGCCCAAGCGCAATATCTCATGACGGCGTGTCACCCGATCTATTTACATCACATCTCGTGGCGGCGTGCCACCCGATCCCATTTACGTCATTTAAAATGTCATTTAAATTTCAAAACAGAGTTCAAGTAATGACTCAAAACAGTGAGGAAACAGTGATAAATACCCCTGAAGGGCTCACATAACCGACATGAAGCCCAAATATGATTTAGTAAACAGTGATGAATACCCTGAAGGGTTTACATAACCGACACGAGGCCCAAATATGGCGATCAGCCCAATTCATGATGATATCAAATAAATTTCAATCAAATATATACAGTAAAAATCATCAATCGGGACGGACCAAGTCACAATCCCCAGTAGTAAACGACCCTGCTTATCATCGAGCGCGTGCCTCACCTCAATATAGCATTACGATGTGCAATCCGGGGTTTCAAACCCTCAGAACATCATTTACAATCATTACTCACCCAAACAGGCTAAATCCTTAGCCCGCGACGCCTCTGCCCTTCAAATTGGCCTTCACGTGCGTCGAATCAATCCAAATTCAGAACAAATACGTCACAATATGTTGAGGGAACAAAGCCCAAGAGAAAACAATCAAAATTACTAAGAAATCCCGAAATTACCAAAACCCGAGCCCCGGGCCCACTTCTCAAAATTCAGTAATTTCCATCCCAATGGGTTCCCTATCTCCTCACGAGTTCAACCATACAAAATTTATCGAATTCCGACACCGATCGATCTCCAAATCTTAAATCTAAACTTAAGGGTTTTCCACAACTTTCCCAACTTAAATCACTAATTAATTGCCAAATATTAGTGATAAACTGAGGTAATTCCTCAAAAATTGAGTTGGGAACACTTACCCCGATGTTTCCCTTGAAAATCTTCCAAAAATCCCTTAAAGATTAGTTGCAATCCAAGTTCTATAGCTCCAACTATATTCAAGATGGCCAAAATCCCCTCTTTTAAGAATTTGTCCAAGAAAATCTCCTCTGATATAGTTTTGAGGTTGATTTGCTGTGATTCTATGGTGTTTGGAGGTGTTTCTCTTTGTGGATAATGAAAATGGGTTTTGCATGGCAAATGGGCACTTATTTCTATTCATAAAGAGGTCAAAAATTGGAATAATAAAACTTTCAGGTGTTCAAAATGCTGTTTGCATTTTCTGGTCGCATAATCAGAATGATGTTCGCATTCTGGTCGCATTTTTGACATTGCAATCTGCTACACTTTGCTGCGTAGCATTCTGGTCGTATAATCAAAATGTTGTTCGCATTCTGGTCGCATTTTTGACATTGCAATCTGCTACACTTTGCTGCGTAGCATAATAAAAAATGCTGCGTAGCATAATCAAAATGTTGTTCGCATTTTGGACAGCATGCGTAGCATTTCTAACATTTGTGCAGATTTTCCTTTCCAACGATGAAATAGTCCGTTTAACCACCCAAAACACACCCGAGGCCTCCGAAAACTCAACCAAACTTGCCAACATATCCCATAGCATTATTCAAACTTGTTCCAACCATCGGAACGCCCAAAACAACCTCTCAACACCAAATTCGCGTTGGATTCAAGCCTAAGGATTTCAAAATATTCTAAATCGCTCTTTTGATCTAAACCCAACCAAACTACGTCAGAATGACCTGAAATTTTGCACACAAGTCATAAATTAAATATCAAAGCTACAGCAACTTTCAGAATTCCATTCCGACCCTCGGATCAAAGTCTCGCCTATCAACCGGAAATCTCAAAAATTCTAACTTCGCCAATTCAAGCCTAATTCTAGGGATCTCCGAAACCAATTCCGATCACACTCCTAAGTCATAAATCACCTCCCGAAGCTAACCGAACCATCAGATCTCACATCCGAACCTTCAAACTCATAAGTCAACATCCGGTTGACTTTTCCAACTTAAACCTTCTTAAAAGAGACTAAGTGTCTCATTTCTTACCAAATTTACTCATAACGCAAACTACTCAACTCGATTACATAAAACACGGATAACAAAGCGTAAATGAAGTAGAAATAGGGAAGACGGAGTGGTAACCCACGAGACGAGTAGTTGGGTCGTTACATTCTCCCCCACTTAAACAAATGTTCGTCCTCGAACGAGTCAAGAAACATACCTGAAGTCTCAAATAGGTGAGGGTATCTGCTCTGCATCTCCCGCTCGGTTTCCCAGGTAGCCTCCTCCACGGACCGACCTCTCCATTGAACTTTCACTGAAGCTATCTCCTTGGACCTCAACTTCCGAACCTGACGATCCAAAATCGCCACTGGCTCCACCTCATAGGTCAAATTATCATCCAACCGAATCGTGCTGAAGTCCAAAATATGAGACGGGTCCCCAATATAATTCCGGAGCATAGAAACATGAAATACTGGGTGAACACTCGACAGACTGGGTGGCAAAGCAAGCTCTTAAGCAACCTCCCCGATTCTCCGAAGTACTTCAAACGGCCCAATGAACCGAGGACTTAATTTCCCTTTTTTCCCGAATCTCATAACACCTTTCATGGGCTAAACCTTCAGCAAGACCTTCTCGCCAACCATGTAACACACATCTCGAACCTTACTATCGGCATAACTCTTTTGCCTCGATTGTGTTGTACGGAGCCTCTCCTGGATTATTTTCACCTTCTCTAAAGCATCCTGAACCAAGTCAGTTCCCAATAGCCTAGCTTCGCCAGGCTCGAACCAACCAACCGGAGATCTACACCGCCTCCCATACAGAGCCTCATACGGAGCCATCTGAATACTTGACTGGTAGCTGTTGTTATAAGCGAACTCTGCAAGCGGTAGAAATTCATCCCATGAACCTTTGAAATCAACAACACATGCACGCAACATGTCCTCCAGTATCTGAATGGTACGTTCTGACTGCCCATCCGTCTGAGGATGAAATGCCGTGCTCAATTCCACCTGAGTACCCAACTCCCTCTGCACGGCTTTCCAGAACTGCGAAGTGAACTGCGTACCTCTATCTGAAATGATAGAAACTGGAACACCATGCAGCCGAACAATCTCTCGGATATAAATCCTTGCCAACCGTTCTGAAGAATAGGTAGTACACACAGGAATGAAGTGTGCGGACTTGATCAGCCGATCCACAATCACCCAAATAGCATCGAACTTCTTCAAAGTCCGTGTGAGTCCAACAACAAAGTCCATAGTGATCCGTTCCCACTTCCACTCGGGAATAGCTATCTGCTGAAGCGAACCACCCGGCCTACGATGTTCATACTTTACTTGCGGACAGTTGAGACACCGAGCTACGAATCCCACAATGTCTTTCTTCATTCTTCTCCACCAATAATGTTGCTTCAAATCCTGGTATCATCTTTGCGGCACCCGGATGAATAGAATACCGTGAGCTATGGGCCTCCTTCAGAATCAACTCTCGGAGCCCATCCACATTGGGTACACAAATCCGGCCCTGCATCCTCAACACTCTATCGTCGCAATGGTAACATCTTTAGCATCATTCTACTGGACTCTGTCCTTAAGGACAAGCAAATGGGGATCGTCATACTGACGCTCCCTGATGCGATCGTATAACGAAGACCGAGAAATCACGCAAGCCAATACCCGATTGGATTCCGAGATGCCTAATCTCAGAAACCTATTGGCCAAGGTCTGGACATCGACTGCGAGAGGTCTCTCTCCAACTGGAATGTCTGCCAAACTCCCCATGCTCACTGCCTTTCGGCTCAAAGCATCGGCCACCACGTTGGCCTTTCCCGGATGGTATAGTATAGTAATATCGTAATCCTTGAGCAATTCCAGCCATCTCCGTTGCCTCAAATTTAGATCCTTTGTCTTGAACAGATGTTGAAGGCTACGGTGATCAGTAAATACCTCACAAGATACGCCATACAAGTAATGCCTCCAAATCTTTAAAGCATGAACTATGGCAGCCAGCTCCAAATCATGCACGGGGTAGTTCTTCTCATGATGCTTCAACTGACGAGAAGCATAAGCAATAACTCTACCCTCCTGCATTAATACACAACCGATCCCAATTCTTGAGGCATCACAGTACACGGTATACGAACTTGAGGCTGATGGTAGAACCAATACTAGAGCTATGGTTAAGGCTATCTTGAGCTTTTGAAAGCTCTCCTCACACCTGTCCAACCATACAAATGGAACACCCTTTTGAGTCAATTTAGTCAAGGGTGATGCGATGGATGAGAATCCCTGAACAAACCGGCGATAATAGCCTGCCAATCCAAGAAAGCTATGAATCTCTGTGACCGAGGACGGTCTAGGCCAACTCTGGACCGCCTCTATCTTCTTTGGGTCAACCTGTATACCCTCGCTGGACACCATGTGCCCCAAGAAGGCCACTGAGTTGAGCCAAAACTCACACTTAGAGAATTTTGCAAAGAGCTTCTCCTTCCTCCATCTCTGTAATACAACTCGCAAATGTTCTACGTGCTCTTCCTGATTGCGAGAGTACACCAGTATATCATCAATGAATACCACCACGAACGAATCCAGATAAGGCCGAAATATATTGTTTATTAACTGCATGAACGCCGCTGGGGCAGTGGTTAGCCCGAAAGACATAACAAGAAACTCATAGTGGCCATATCTAGTCTGGAAAGCAGTCTTAAGAATATCTGCATCCCAGATCTTTAACTAGTGATATCCTGAACGGAGATCAATCTTGGAGAACACTCGAGCTCCCTGAAGCTGGTCAAATAAATCATCGATGCGAGGCAAAGGATATTTGTTCTTGATTGTTACCTTGTTTAACTGCCTATAATCGATGCACATTCTCATCGTGCCATCTTTCTTTTTCACAAATAGAACCGGTGCACCCCAAGGTGACACACTTGGCTGAATGAACCCCTTATCTAGGAGTTCCTGAAGTTGCTCTTTCAACTCCTTCAACTCTGCTGGTGCCATACGATACGGTGGAATAGAGATGGGCTAAGTGCCCGGCACCAGGTCAATACCAAAATCAATATCCCTGTCCGGCGGCATGCCCGGCAGGTCTACAGGAAATACATCGGGAAAATCCCGCACAACTAGACCAAAATCAATGCTTGGAGTCTCAGCTCCAACATCCCTCACAATCGCTAGGTATGCAAGGCAACCTTTCCCAAACATACGCTGGGCTTTCAGGTATGATATCACCCTACTAGGAATATAATCGTCACGCCACGCCACTCCATCTGCGGCACACCCGGCATAGCCAAGGCAACTGTCTTAGCATGATAGTCTAAAATAGCACGGCATGGAGATACCCAATCCATGCCCAAAATAACATCAAAATCTACCATGCTTAGTAGCAATAGATCCACTCGGGTCTCCAGGCCCCCAATAGTTACTACACATGACCGATACACACGGTCTACAACAACAGTGTTGCCCACTGGGGTAGACACATGAACAGGTAAGGCAAGAAACTCCTGGGGCGTACTCAAATAATGAGCAAAATATGAGGACACCTATGAATAAGTGAAACCGGGATAAAATAATACAGAGGCATCTTTTTGGCAGACTGATACAATACCAGTAATAATGGCATTTGAAGCACTGGCATCTGTCCTGGCTGGGATAGCATAGAATTGGGCCTGGCCACCACCTGCTCGACCTCCCCCTCTTCGGCGGCCTCTGGCTGCCTGACCTCCACCCCTAACTGGCTGGGCGGGTGGTGAGGTAACTGGATCAGCAGTCCAGGGTTGACCCCTCCGTTGGGACGATCTAGCACCACGATGAGGACAGTACCTCCGCATGTGGCCCATCTCGCCACACTCATAACAGTTCACTGGTGCACTAGCAAATGCAATCGGCCTAGAAGGACCCTTGGCTAACGGAGCATGAGCTGGAAGGGCGCTGAGTGATGATTGGCCCTGCTGCAATCTATGATAACCACGACCTGCAGATGCCCCACTATACCCTGGGCGGACTGGCTGGGCAGGCCTGAAGGAACGACCTCTACCTTGCTGAAACTGGCCTCTCGAAGGAGTACCACTGTAACTACCCGATCCTCGAGGCCTCTTAGCCTCCCTCTTCTCTCGCTCCTGACGGCGAACCGTCTTTATCTCACAAGCTATATCAACCACTTCCTCGAAACTAGCACCCAATACTCTCTCCCTGGTCATATGAATACGGAGATGATAGTTAAGGCCATCCATAAACCTCCTGATCTTTTCACGATCAGTCGGAACCATCCAGACAGCGTGTCGAGCCAACTCAGAAAATCTGGACTCATATTGCGACACGGTCATATCCCCCAGTAGCAACCATTCGAACTACCTACGCAGCTCCTCCCTGCGAGACTGCGGCACATACTTCTCGAAGAAAAGAGCGGAGAACTGCTGCCAAGTAAGGGGCGCTACATCAACCGGCCTACGCCTGTCATACGCCTCCCACCAATTAAAGGAAGCTCCCGTAAACTGAAAGGTGGTGAATGCCACACCGCTAGACTCAAGAATCCCTGCTGTCCGGAGCATTCGCTGAGACTTGTCAAGAAAACCCTAGGCATCCTCGCCCTTAGCACCACTGAATGACGGAGGCTGGAGTCTGCCAAACCTCTCAAGACGACGCTGCTCATCATCTGGCATAACTGGCACTATGAATTCCTGAGCCGGTGCAACTGGCTGGGCTGGAGGTGCCCCCGGCATCTGAAGTCCCTGCACTACCTGCTCAGGCGTGCGGGCAACTGGAGTCTGATTGCTTCCCCCGGCCTGTGAAGTGGTTACGACTGTGGTGGCTGAAACTGCCTGAGCGAGGCCAGTGCAAACAGATAATATCTGAGCCAAGGTCTCCTGAAGACCTGGAATAGCGATAGGCACAACTGGTGCCTGAATTGGTGCTGCTGGAGCCTGTTCCTGAGCTGGGGCAGCTGGTGGATCGACAGATGCTGCCCTCGCTGCTCTGCCTCTACCACGACCACGACCGCATCTCCGGCCTCTGGCTGCCTGACCTCCACCCCTAACTGGCTGGGCGGGTGGTGAGGTAACTGGATCAGCAGTCCAGGGTTGACCCCTCCGTTGGGACGATCTAGCACCACGATGAGGACAGTACCTCCGCATGTGGCCCATCTCGCCACACTCATAACAGTTCACTGGTGCACTAGCAAATGCAATCGGCCTAGAAGGACCCTTGGCTAACGGAGCATGAGCTGGAAGGGCGCTGAGTGATGATTGGCCCTGCTGCAATCTATGATAACCACGACCTGCAGATGCCCCACTATACCCTGGGCGGACTGGCTGGGCAGGCCTGAAGGAACGACCTCTACCTTGCTGAAACTGGCCTCTCGAAGGAGTACCACTGTAACTACCCGATCCTCGAGGCCTCTTAGCCTCCCTCTTCTCTCGCTCCTGACGGCGAACCGTCTTTATCTCACAAGCTATATCAACCACTTCCTCGAAACTAGCACCCAATACTCTCTCCCTGGTCATATGAATACGGAGATGATAGTTAAGGCCATCCAT
>MCJB01048436.1:0-41015 GCA_002018475.1 Nicotiana obtusifolia | reverse complement strand
GCCAAGGTCTCCTGAAGACCTGGAATAGCGATAGGCACAACTGGTGCCTGAATTGGTGCTGCTGGAGCCTGTTCCTGAGCTGGGGCAGCTGGTGGATCGACAGATGCTGCCCTCGCTGCTCTGCCTCTACCACGACCACGACCGCGTCTCCGGCCTCTGGTGGCCTCAGTGGGTGGTACTGGTGGTCGTCCACCTCGTCTGGCAGCTCGCGGCCTCACTATCTGTGGGAGAACAGGATAGTAGAAGTTTAGTGCCCGGATCCAAAAGTTCGCACGACAAGAATTTCAAGAATATGGAATTTTCCTAGAAAGGTTCCACAGCCTCTCGAAGATAAGTACAGACGTCTCTGTACCGATCCGCGAGACTCTACTAAACCCGCTCATGACTCGTGAGACCTATGTAATCTAGGCTCTGATACCAAGCTGTCACGACCCAAAATCCCAACCATGATGGTGATGGCGCCTCTCATGAAGACAAGGCCAGCCAATTCAAACTAAACTTCATTCAAACAGTTAAACAATACGAAAATAATATAAGTACGGCTTAATAACAGTAATTTGCGGAAGAATATAGTGAACCATCCCGACTACAGCCCGAACCGGGGTGTCACAAAGTCATAAGCAACTAATGAAATCCTAATAACAAGATTACTATTACAATATCTCTGGCACAATTTTTTGAAGAAAGTGGAAATAACAGTATAAAGAGATACGGGGCTGCGGACGCCAACAGCTACCTCGTAGTCTCTGAGTCACCGCCCTGATAGTAGTAGTCAATACTTCGGAGCGGAATCGATAACGCCTGAATCTGCACACATGGTGCAGGGAGTAATGTGAGTACTTCCAACTCAGTGAGAAAATTATAAATAACAACTGAATGTAAGAGAACACATAAGGCATACAACAATCCATAATGAACAGTAAAATATATAAATGTCTCAAATAAATAACATGAAGTAAAGGAAAACAACAATACCAGCACAACAAAATACATTACATAGCATGACTCTCGTGGCGGCGTGCCACCCATTCCCATGGGTACCCTGCACCCACTGTGGGGGTGCAGACTTCGGGAGGGGCTTCTTACGGCCCAAGCGCAATATCTCGTGACGGCGTGTCACCCGATCCATTCACATCACATCTCATGGCGACGTGCCACCCGATCCCATTTACATAATTTAAAATGTCATTTAAATTTCAAAACTGAGTTCAAGTAATGATTCAAAATAGTGAGGAAACAGTGATAAATACCCCTGAAGGGCTCACATAACCGACATAAAGCCCAAATATGATTTAGTAAACAGTGATGAATACCCCTGAAGGGTTTACATAACCGGCACGAGGCCAAAATATGGCAATCAACCCAATTCATGATGATATCAAATAAATTTCAATCAAATATATACAGTAAAAATCATCAATCGGGACGGACCAAGTCACAATCCCAGTAGTAGACGACCCCGCTCATCATCGAGCGCGTGCCTCACCTCAATATAACACTATGATGTGCAATCCGGGGTTTCAAACCCTCATAACATCATTTACAATCATTACTCACCTCAAACCGGCTAAATCCTTAGCCCGCGACGCCTTTGCCCTTCAAATTGGCCTTCACGTGCGTCGAATCAATCCAAATTCAGAACAAATACGTCACAATATGTTGAGGGAACAAAGCCCAAGCGAAAACAATCAAAATTACTATGAAATCCCGAAATTACCAAAACCCGAGCCCCGAGCCCACTTCTCGAAATTCTGTAATTTCCTTCCCAACGGGTTCCCCTATCTCTTCACGAGTTTAACCATACAAAATTTATCGAATTCCGACACCGATCGACCTCCAAATCTTAAATCTAAACTTAAGGGTTTTCCACAATTTTCCCAACTTAAATCACTAATTAATTGCCAATAATTAGTGATAAACTGAGGTAATTCCTCAAAAATTGAGTTAGGAATACTTACCCCGATGTTTCGCTTGAAAATCTTCTTAAAATCCCTTCAAGATTAGTTGCAATCCAAGTTCTATAGCTCCAACTATATTCAAGATGGCCAAAATCCCCTCTTTTAAGAATTTGTCCAAGAAAATCTCCTTTGGATATAGTTTTGAGGTTGATTTGCTGTGATTCTATGGTGTTTGGAGGTGTTTCTCTTTGTGGATAATGAAAATGGGTTTTGCATGGCAAATGGGCACTTATTTCTATTCATAAAGAGGTCAAAAATTGGAACAATAAAACTTTCAGGTGTTCAAAATGTTGTTCGCATTCTGGTCGCATAATCAGAATGTTGTTCGCATTCTGGTCGCATTTTTGACATTGCAATCAGCTATACTGTGCTGCGTAGCATTCTGGTCGTATAATCAAAATGTTGTTCGCATTCTGGTCACATTTTTGACATTGCAATCTGCTACACTTTGCTGCGTAGCATAATCAAAAATGGTGTGTAGCATAATCAAAAATGCTGCGTAGCATAATCAAAATGTTGTTCGCATTTTGGACAGCATGCGTAGCATTTCGAACATCTATGCAGATTTTCCTTTCCAACAAAGAAATAGTCCGTTTAACCACCCAAAACTCACCCGAGGCCTCCGGAAACTCATCCAAACATGCCAACATATCCCATAACATTATTCAAACTTGTTCCAACCATCGGAACGCCCAAAATAACCTCTCAACACCAAATTCGCGTTGGATTCAAGCCTAAGTATTTCAAAATCTTCTAAATCGCTCTTTTGATCTAAACCCAACCAAACTACGTCCGAATGACCTAAAATTTTGCACACAAGTCATAGCAACTTTCGGAATTCCATTCCGACCCTTGGATCAAAATCTCGCCTATCAACCGGAAATCGCCAAAATTCTAACTTCTCCAATTCAAGCCTAATTCTACACGGGATCTCCGAAACCAATTCCGATCACACTCCTAAGCCATAAATCACATCCCGAAGCTAACCGAACCATCGGATCTCACATCCGAACCTTCTAACTCATAAGTCAACATCCGGTTGACTTTTCCAACTTAAATCTTCTTTAAAGAGACTAAATGTCTCATTTCTTACCAAATTCACTCTTAACGCAAACTACTCAACTCGATTACATAAAACACGGATAACGAAGCGTAAATGAAGTAGAAATGGGGAAGACGGAGTGGTAACACCACGAGACGACTAGTTGGGTCGTTACAAACCGTCTGCCACCTTGAAAGTTGCAGCGCCAACGGCCGAAGGTACAATAGCATTTGCATCCTCAATGTACTCCTCGATATCCGCAAAAGGATTTTCTTCCATTTCTGCCTCCACGTCTTCACCATATTCGGACATTTTTTCCTATCAACACCAAGCAAAACAAGCAATGTGTGATAGAATGGAATAAGACATACAGTAAAGCACACTCTAATTAGTAATTTCAAAATCGTATTCCCCGGCAACGACGCCAAAATTTGATACGCTTAAATTACACTGTAATAAATAGTGTAAGGCGGTCGATGTCAAATATAACAACACAACAAGGTTGGGGTCGAATCCCACAGGGAATAGGTGTGAAAATGTTACTTGACTAGTGTGTTACTCGACTAAAGTCGTAATTCTATCCAGTTAACCGTAACAAGAGTATGTATTAATGGTAACAAGAGTATGAATTGAGTTTGGTTTTAGGTGATGGCTAATTGAAATATTGAGAATGTAGATAATTTGATTAAAGCAACCAAGGTTATGTCCGCATTAATGAAGTGTAATGCTACCGGTATTAATATGATATATTTCTAATGGAAGGTCCTTTTGATATGCTAATGATATCTAAATGACTACCCAATATTTTTCAATAGTTAGGTAGTATTTCCTCTGTATGATTTTTCCAAATATAAAAGAGTTGCAATTAATAACAATCAATTTATGCCAAATAAAACCCACTTATTCCTAAGCGATTTTAAACAAGGTTTAAAGCCTTGAGTCTTTGGTATTTACTTCTACCAAATTCTACCCCACTTTCCCAAGCAAAGCAGAATTTAATGGCACTTGTTAATGTTTGCAACCACCAACAATAAATGAAGAATGAGAATTAAATAAATATCAACCAACCATTATATATATATTCAATGTTAAACACCCATTAACATAACACCCATTTAGGGTCCACAACCTTAGTATTTAAAGTTAGCTACTCATAATAAAATACAAAAGCAAGAGAATATTAAATGCCATAAATCTTACAAAGTGAAAGATTCTTGACCCAAAAGCTTCCAAAAGAGAGGAATATTAATGCCTTGTATTGTATCTTTAATGTCAGACAAGATAGAGCCCACAGAACCCCAATAAATCTATTTATAGAGGGCTAAAAATCGGGACAAAAATCGGACAAAACTGCCCTTTCAGGTTGAATATGCGACCGCATTTCGGTCGCATAACAGACATGCGGTCCGCATTTTTGACATGGCCATCGCAGATTGTAACCCTAGTTTCGCCTTCATCGCATTCACGGTTTGCGGTCCGCATTGTAGAAATACGACCGCATCTTGCATCACATTTTCTTCCTTCAGTAGACTTCATGTTTAGTTTGCGGTTACTTCTGCGGCTCGCAAATGGGTTATGCGATCGCAGATGAGACCGCATTTTTGACGTTGAAACTTTGCGCAGAAATCTGTTTTGATATGCGATCTCGGTGTGAAATATGCGGCTCGCATGTGGGTTTTGCGATAGCATATCCACATTTGCAATGCCTTTTTGCTCTTTTCCTGTCTTTTTGTGGCTTTTTGAACTCTTTTCCATGCTCTTAGGTCCTTACACCTCATACACTGCATAAATAATAAAATTACATAGTACAAAGGGAAATTGCATTTAAAACAAGCTAAAATCTAAGCAATTATTATCAAATGTGCCAAAATTCTCCGGCACATCACTCCAGCCGAGTTGCGAGAGTTGAAGGCGCAATTGAAGGAATTGCTGGATAAGAGCTTCATTAGACCTAGCACTTCACCTTGGGGTGCGCTAGTCTTGTTCTTATGGAAGAAGGATGGGTCGTTAAGGATGTGTTACGATTATCGACAATTGTAGGAGTTTACTATAAAGAAAAAATATCCACTTCCAAGGATTGACGGCCTATTTGACCAACTCCAGGGTGCTAAGTATTTCTCGAAGATTGACTTGCGTTCAGGGTATCATCAGGTGAGGGTTGAGGAGAAGAATATTCCAAAAACAGCCTTCCGGACAAGATATGGGCATTTTGAGTTCTTGGTAATGTCGTTCAGGCTAACAAATGCCCCAGCAGCTTTTATGGATCTCATGAATAGTGTATTCAGGCCCTATATCGATGTGTTCATGATTGTATTCATTGATGACATTTTGGTGTATTCTCGTTTAGAGACAGAACATACGGGCCACTTGCGGATAGTATTACAGACCCTTCGGGATCGTAAGTTGTATGCTAAGTTCTCCAAATATGAATTTTGGCTAAACTCAGTAGCATTCCTTGGCCATGTGATATCAGACGAGGGTACTAGTGTGGATATTCAAAAGATCGATGCAGTGAAAATTGGCCAAGACCTACAACACCGTTAAAAGTCCGCAGTTTTCTAGGGCAAGCAGGATATTATTGGAGGTTTGTAGAAGGGTTTTCATCTATATCAGCACCATTGACTAAGCTAACACAGAAAGCTACCAAGTTCCAATGGTCCGACGCTTGTGAACGTAGTTTTCAGGAGCTAAAGAATCGATTGACCTCCGTGCTAGTGCTCACTCTCCTAGAAGGAACATAAGGTTATGCGGTATATAGTGATGCTTCAGGTATAGGTTTGGGGTGCATATTGATGCAATGTGGGAAGGTGATCGCTTATGCATCAAGACAATTAAAGAAGCATGAAAATAATTACCCGACTAATGATTTGGAATTGGCTGCAGTGATATATGCTTTGAAGATATGGTGGCACTACTTATACGGTGTCCATGTTGACATCTACACATATCACAAGAGTTTACAATACATTTTCAAGCAGAAAGAGTTGAATTTGAGACAGTGGCGTTGGCTTGAATTACTGAGAGATTACGACGTCGAGATATTGTACCATCCCGGTAAAGCCAATGTTGTGGCAGACGCACTTAGTCGTAAGTCAATGGGAAGCCTAGTACACATTGAGGCAAGTAGACAGGGGTTGACTAAAGAGCTTCATCATCTAGCCAATATGAGAATCAGATTGTTAGACTCTGATGACAGAGGTGTTACTATACACAATACGTCAGAATCATCTTTGGTAACCGAGGTAAAAGCATTATAATATAAAGATCCTACCTTGGTACGATTCAGAGAGAGCATTCAGCATGGTAAAATTTTAGCTTTCGAGATCGGAGGGGATGGGATGCTAAGATACTAGGGCCGATTATGTGTGCCTAATGTGGCAGGATTGCGAGAGAAGATAATGATTGAGATCCATCAGTCCTGATATTCCATCTATCCCGGTTTGAAAAAGATGTATCATGACATTAAGGAACAATATTGGTGGGATAACATAAAGAAGTCTATTGCAGAATTCCCAGTGCCCTAATTGTCAACAAGTAAAGATTGAGCATCAGAAACCTGGTGGATTGATTCAGAATATAGAGATTCCAACCTGGAAATGGGAGATGATTAATATGGACTTCATTGTTGGGTTACCTCGCTCTTATCATAAGTTTGACTCCATCTGGGTGATAGTTGATCTAATTACAAAATGTGCCCATTTTCTGCCAGTTAAGACAACTTACACAGCTGAAGATTATGCAAAGCTGTATATCAAGGAGATTGTTAGGCTTCACGGTGTGTCAGTGTCTATTATATCAGACCGAGGAGCTCAATTTACGGCTAACTTTTGGAGGACTTTTCAGAAGGGTTTAGGCACACAAGTGAATCTCAGCACAACATTCCATCCACTGGCTGATGGACAGGCTGAACGTACCATTCAGACACTTAAAGATATGCTACGAGTATGTGTTCAAGATTTCAAGGGGATCTAGGATGACCATTTGGCACTCATAGAATTCGCCTATAATAATAGCTACCATTCCAGTATTAAAATGGCCCCGTACGAGGCACTGTACCGGAGGAGATGTAGATCACTAGTTGGATGGTCCTAAGTCCGTGAGACAGAATTATATGGGCCAGATTTGATTCACCGTGCCATTGAGAAGGTGAAAGTGATACAAGAGCGACTGAAGACGGCACAAAGCAGGCAAAAATCTTATTCCGATGTCCGACGTCGTGACTTAGAATTTGAGGTTGGTGATTGGGTTTTCCTGAAGATCTCGCCGATGAAGGGTGTTATGCGTTTTGGGAAGAAGGGTAAAGTAAATCCATGGTATATCGGGCCGTACAAAATTCTTCGACGAATGGCAGGGTTGCTTATGAGTTAGAATTACCATCTGAATTGGAATTTTTCCACCCGGTATTCCATGTATCTATGCTGAGGAAATGTATTGGAGACCCTTCTATGCTGAGGAAATGTGCCATTGAGAAGGTGAAAGTGATACAAGAGCGACTGAAGACGGCACAAAGCAGGCAAAAATCTTATTCCGATGTCCGACGTCGTGACTTAGAATTTGAGGTTGGTGATTGGGTTTTCCTGAAGATCTCGCCGATGAAGGGTGTTATGCGTTTTGGGAAGAAGGGTAAAGTAAATCCATGGTATATCGGGCCGTACAAAATTCTTCGACGAATGGCAGGGTTGCTTATGAGTTAGAATTACCATCTGAATTGGAATTTTTCCACCCGGTATTCCATGTATCTATGCTGAGGAAATGTATTGGAGACCCTTCTCGGGTCGTCCCTATCAAAGATGTACAAATTACAAAGGATCTATCATATGAAGAAATGCCAGTAGCTATGTTAGACCGACAAGTCCGCAAGCTAAGAACAAAGGATGTAGCTTCCGTTAAAGTATTGTGGAGGAACAAGAATACGGAAGAAATGACATGGGAAGCAGAAGACGAGATAAAGTCTAAATACCCTTACCTGTTCCAGATTGAAGATAACGTCTCTCTCATCTGAGGGGTAAACATACCCAAAAGCTGATATATATAACTGCGCAGGCCGACGAAGCCGCCATGAACATCTACTGATATACAAAATATACAAGAATCGTTTACAAGCCTATAGAGATGACTGTATCATGGTCGGGTTAGGAACTCGACCTACCCATCAAATCTATATAGAAAATGGACTCCAAGGTCTAGACCTAGTAACTCCGAAGGAGTGGAGCTTACCAACCAAGCTGATGTTTGACTCTGTCTGCTGGGAAGGTCTATCCAGCTGTCTATCAGGACCTGTAGGCATGAAATGCAGTGTCCCAAGCAAAAGGGATGTCAGTACGAAATAATGTACCGAGTATGTAAGGCAACGAAATAACAGAAAGCAGAGATTGAACTAATAATATAATAACTAAAAGTAACTAGGAGTCAAAGATAATCAGAAGATATGCTTACCTACTGATATCGACTCAACTCTCTCAATATAGTAAGTAAAATAATTGTCCGGCTCTATAAGACTCGGTATGTAGAACTGGTCTGTCGTAGTAGGCTGGCTCATTGGCGCTTGACCATACTAGGCTCTGTATCTCGGCTAGTCTGGGCTCACACATAGGCGCTCGGCCATAGTAGGCTTGGTATATAACTTACCATCTTATGGGAGGTTGCCCAATAGGGGCCTGCCTGTCGATTATAGCTCCATGGTGATGGAAATATTGTAATACTGCCCAAGAGGGGCCTGCCCACAATTATAGCTCGATGGTGGTGAAAATATTGTAATACTGTATATATACACAAACACACACACACCTCTGCTCTCTTGACTGGGAGAAGAAAATACTTAACTGAATATAAAGTCCCGATAAGGGAGAATATGATAACTTATGAGACTAGGATGATGTACATAAATTCAGGAATATGAACTTCTGTTTATGTCTCATTATCAAACACATGTACTTACTTGATCATGCCAAAATGAAGGAACGGTTTAGCCTTAACATACCTTAACCCTGTTGAGTCAATACCTTCCATGAAACTCTTCAAACAACTCAACTCAATCTACCACAGCATAAGGAGATTAAAAATTAGTGCTGAGTAAAGACTAAGCCCGTTACTTAAGCTATTAGCTCGTTGACGTAAATTCAGCAGTATCTCCCATGTAACAAGGGCATCCTCCAATAGCATATACAAACAACAACAACCAAATAAATCCACCAACATATAAATATCAATAACAAGACACCATATAACACCAACAAGTCACCACTACTTCACGCGAGCGGCAAGCTCCGATTAGAATCCGTATAACACATATCACCCCTTATGTACTTCTTACTTTAACTTAACAGTATCATAAACATGATAATGAAGTCATTCATTAATGATTCCAGCCATATACCATACATTTATAACAAAGGAAACAATCTGCAACTCCAATTATCCTCAATTAGCAACTTTATTCACTAGTTCATGTCTAGTCTATCCATTTAACTTAATCAACATCAAAATAACTTTAAGCACATGCAAGAACACAATACACATACCGCCTACAGTAGCTTCAAGTCAAAATCCAAGTTATATTTAGCTCACCATCATCCTTGTTCACTTCACAACACCATAGAGGTGTTATTCTTCACCTTTGGCTAACTTTGATGTTGCATTATGGTGTATTTTTTTGGAATTTGTTTGGAGCCTTGGGGGAACTGTTTGGGAGAGTTTGGAGAGTATGAGGATATAAGGAGTTCGAAAAATGAACAAAGATCATCCCCAAAAAAAATGATAAAAATAGGTGAAGGTCAGCCGCCGACCAAGTGGGTCCCATAGGGGCTGCTTGCACAGTCTCGCGAAAACGCATATATCTCTCTACTCCTATGTCGTATCGACAAATGGTTTGATGCGTTAAAAAATAAACTCATAGATATTCAATTTTGTAGGTGGATCATCCCTTAATTCCATGTACATTCGTAGAACAGCTTTGCTACATTTGACCTAATGTTCAGCACATTTATGAATGTAACTTGTGATGACCTTTGCAAACTTTTGTTCCAACACTCACTTGACTTCAAAACATAACAATATACTATGACACGACTAAAATAACTCATAAAATAACCTCCTTATCATTTTAATCACCCTAGTCTCACCCCAAAAGTACATGTTATAACATTCCCAACTGGTTGACTTTTAACAAAACTTATTTTCTTCAATTCGTTTAGCTTCTAAGCCTTCCAAACCTCTTGGTACTTGGTATTCATGATATAAAGTATTTGTAACCTCCAATTTAACATGATTAACTTACTTTATATACTTTCAAAGATGATCTCATTTCTTAGCTTCAAAGATGATCTCAAAGATGACTTGCAACTTACTTTTACGTACGAAAACATGGGGTGTAGCAGGGCGGCGGGAGTCTTAGCGCCTTCCTCGGCCTGAGATGTGGCTGGCACGGCCGAAACTGAAACCGCCTAAGCAAGGCTAGTGCAAAGAGTCAATATCTGGGCCATCTTAAGAATGACAATCTAATCTCTTCTCATATTTTGTAACTTTTATCCATCTATTGTTGATTCACCTTAATGTTGATCTATAATATCCCACTGATAACATGAGACCTCTTATGTAATACATTTTCACTAGGGCTCATGTCTCATAGGGAACATCTGCAGATATTTTCCTGATCCACCTAGGGATGATACTAAAACTTCAATAACCGTATTTTATAGCATCCCAACGTGCTTCACCTTATGAGGGTTTTCTAATCCCATGCAATTCATGAAATGACTTCTCTTTGAATCATTACTCAATCGAAGGCCTAAATATCATCCTCTTATCATTTATCAAAATTACACCCTTATTCCACCAGCAGGGTAGCATTCCCTCTTTTCTAAATGCTCCTACTATTAAACTCCTTCGAGTTCATTCAGGCTGTAATGAGCTTTTTATAACTTACAGAAACCATCAACTCTATTATTTTGATGGGTTTAATCCAGAGGACTTAACTATTCTCGCCACCTTCTCACTTAACTTTTCTTATCCTTACTCCCGTCAACCTAAAACCTTATCGCTCTACCATACTTTAGCTTGCAACCTACACATATCTATTTATACTACTCGCAACCTTCCTTTAACTTGATAGTACCACAGATTTCCTTATATTATTCTGGAACCTCAAGAGAGACATCACGTCGTCTCTAACTCTTCTTTACTCTCTTATCTAGACCTCTCGGTACCTAGAAACCATAGGCTAGAAGATATGCCACTGATGACACAACTATCATTTGTGGATACTAAATCACAGTGCTTCTAGCCCTCTATCTGAAGTCTGGACTATTCATAACCTTCTGCACTTGAGTATCTCGTACCTTCTTCACCTTTACCTTACTTACCTTTAAATCTCGCATTGTATTTTCTGTCTCTTTTATAACCACCCTTCCACATAGGTGAAATTCACATCACACAACTTGAAGCCCTACTATAATACTTGCACCTCTAGTGCATACACAATCCGGTGCGAGCTTCATACTTACTCCTTGTGAGGCTAGTACTTTTCTAACTGGCTTTATCGTAGAGCCGTTATAGAATATGGTTGTTGTACTATCTCTCATGTACCTCTGATATTAAGAGTGATCCTACAGTGTTTTGAATCACGATTTCTATAATTATTAGGGTCTAATAATGAGACTCCTGATTCACTTAGCTGATGTAACTCTTTAGTTTCCTCTTCTCTCTCAGCCTTTAAGCAGGCTTAAGCTATCTTTCGATATGCGACTCAGGGTATTAGTTATTACTTTCGCCATTCGTGGACGCTATGGAACATCCATAATATAATCTTTTAACAATTCAAGGCTTTGTCTATGAGGTGGACACAATTCTTTCTCTTAACTTATACTGGAGTCTCCTATAGTTGTAGGAATGTCAACATAAATGCTACATGGATAATACTCCGAAACCTTAAGTGTGTTCATAATGTAACTAACTCTGGATTCTTGATCTAATAATTCCTTTCGTGCCTTCTCAGCTTTCTTTAAAAGTAAGCAATATTTTTCCTAGTCGTTCTGTCACTTGTTGCATGAATACTTGGCTTACCTTAGTGCCCACACTGATTGGAATTTTTTGCAACTCATATGATCTCGAATCTTGCTTTTGATTTTACTTCCCGTTCCTTAGTCACGATAGGTGCCACCTTGTTATGGAGTGCATACAATGTTGTAGTGAGACTATTGTTACAAGATCATTTCTTCATTAGGTCACTATGCTTATGTTGAAGCCTTCTTCCTTATTTCCTCAGCTAGTCTTTCATTGTTGCACTTAGGGAAGACCCTCTAACTCTTGTAAAGCGGCGAGCTTATTACGTCGTATACCCAACGAAATTTTTGATGTTATTACTTACCTACATTTATCCTTAGCTACTTACCTCCGTGCCATTATGCTCGTAGGGTTACTTCTGAACTAAAATTTTGATTGTCTCCCTAGTGGCACTCTCTTTTATTTTCGTAATACTTATATGGTACCTTTAACTACCCCAACTCCAATCTTGATGTTTCTCAAGGATTACGATGTCATCATATCTGTGAGACAGAATTTCCTATATTAGGTTTCACTACAATAATCTTGCACGATCTGTTGATTTATCTGTATCCTCTAGTCCAGCCATAACTAGACTCGTTCTCCATCAACTACTAACTACTCGTTGGTCCATTCTCCAATCTGTATTCCGCGTAATTCCTCTTGGGTTATTTCCTTTGTCTTAACTTACATCTAGCACTGGCTCCTTATGTATCAAGGTTCATCAACACTTATTTATGAATAACATCATGGGGCGGGAACCATACTGACTCTCCCCTATTGGAATCCGTATAACCCATATCACCCCTTATAGACTTCTTACTTTAACTTAACAGTATCATTAACATGATAATGAAGTCATTCATCAATGATTCCAGCCTTATACCATGTATTTATAACAAAGGAAACAATCTGCAACTCCAATTATCCTTTATTAGCAACTTTATTCACTAGTTCATGTCTAGTCTATCCATTTAACTTAATCAACATCAAGATAACGTTAAGCACATACAAGAAAACAATACAAATACCTCCTACAGTAGCTTCAAGTCAAAATCCAAGTTATATTTAGCTTAAAACAGCCTCAATGGCAATACCACACTGTAGAAATGACTTAAGCTAATCTTCACTTCCAATCTAAAGTTTCATATGTTTCTTTCACCAATTCACTTGATAAACATATAGACATGCACAAAAACATAAAACATATAATCAAGTTATTGTCCCCATTTACCAGAAATAACATATATATATATATATATATATATATATGTATATATATATATAAACAACCCAATAAAAGATAACAACATCTCTTCCCCTTTAAAGTGTTATCTTGTAATATTTCACTCCAACACCAAAACCCACATGTAATTAACCTTAATCACCATCAAAAGGATGTTAAACATACATTAGGCAGTAAAACTAAGATATACCTGGATCTGCACACGAAGTGCAGGGTGTAGCGTGAGTACAACTAACTCAATAAGTGAGAAAGTGATGTGCCGGGTAATTTCGGCACATTTTGGTACTATTTGTTTAGAGTTTAACTTGTTCTACTTGTTAATTATCACGATGCTTACGTAATTTTAGTGTAATTTCAGTGTATTGAGTGAAGAGATCCAGAAGCATGAAAAGAAGTCCAAAAAGCCAGCCAAAGGCAAGAAAAGAGGTCAGGAGCATCGCAGGTTCAATTCTGCGATCGCAAAACAGCTAGGCGAGTCGCAGAATTTACAAGAAGATCACAGATGCAGACAGAACTTCAAGCCAACTTTCAAGTTGAGAATGCGGTCGCAAATGTGACCGCAAAACAGAAATGCGAACCTCATTCCCATCGCAAACACGAACAGAGTCTGGGTGAAAAATAGAGTGAAGATTGCGATCGCATTCTGCGATCGCAAAGTCAATATGCGAACCGCAATTTCAAATGCGATGAGAGGGAAGCTAACTGGTGTGATCTTCGATGGAACATGAAGATTTGCGAACCGCATTCCTGTTCTGCGACAGGAATGCGACCGCATACGTGCAACTAGGTCAAACTTGACTGCTGCTCGCCTCGGATTTTGGGCTTCTATAAATAGCTTTTCTAGGGTTGTGTGAAGGGAGACTTGTCAGAATTCAGAGTGAAAAGTATAGCTTTTGATTATTTTCGAATTGAGAGAAGTTTTTGGATGATCAAAACTAAGAATTCTATATTTTTGTAAGATGAATTCAATTCTTCTTCTTTGTTCTTCAGTTTTCAATATGTGTAGCTAAACTCTAATACTGAGGTTGTGAACCCTAGATGGGTAGAATGTTATTGAGAGTTTGATATTGATTCCATATTCGAAAGAAGCTTGATATTTATTTCTTTCTTGTTCTTAAATTAATCGTTAGTAGTTGCAAACATTAACGAATGCCAATTTACGCTATCGTATCTTGGAAATGTGAGATAGAGTTTGGTAGAGATAAATAACAATAATTCAAGGCCTTAAACCTTGTTTAACGAAATCACTTAGGAATAAGTAGATTTTAATTTGGCGAATGATTGGGTGTTCTAAATTTTGACTCTTTAGTATTCGGGAGAATCATAAGAGGATACGTTATCCAAGTGTTGGGAAATATTGGATAATAAGTTAATAAGAACCAATTGCATATCAAGAACGGACTTCAATATCAATATCAAGAACATTCTACTACATTAGGGGGAACACAACCTTAGTATCTTAAATTCATATTTTTACGTTCAAATTATTCTCAAATTGCAGTTATTAGTTTACTTTTCTTTATATATTCAACACCAATTTATTCTATTTGGCTACTTGATAGAATTACGACTAAGTAAAGTATTGCATTAATTGGATAATTGTTTCACGCCTATTCCCTGTGGGATTCGACCCCAACCTCGTTGGGTTACTATATTTGACATCGATCACATACACTATTGTTAAGGTATAATTTGAGCGAATCAAATTTTGGCGCTGTTGCCGGGGAATACGGTTTTGAAATTTCTGATTAGTGTATACTTTACTATAAGTATAATTCCACTTGATTGAATGTTTTTTGTTTTGGTGGTTGTAGGTAGGAAGATATGGCGGAACATATAGATAAGGTGGATGTGGAGCAGGAAGAGAATCCGTTTGCCGACATTGAAGAATATATTGAAGATACCAATGCTATAGTACCTCCAGCTATAGGTGCTGCTACGTTCAAAGTAGAACATGGGCTGATTTTGATACTGAAAACTGAAGGGTAGTTCAGAAATTCTACTGATGACGATCCAACGCAGCACCTCAGGAACTTTTTGGGTGTTTTTGCGACGCACAAGCAAAATAATGCCTCTGACGATGCATTAAGGCTCAGATGCTTTAAATACTCGTTAGCTGGAGATGCGAGGAAATGGCTTCAAAACCTTCCTCCAAATTCCATCCGTTCATGGCCTAAACTGGTACGGGCATTCTTGTCAAAGTGGTTTCCGCAAAGCAAGAAATCTGAGCTCCGGGACAAGATATTTTTCTTCAAACAAGTACCGGGTGAACAATTGCACGAAGCGTGGGAGCGTTTCAAATTGTATTTGGTGAGGTCTCCAAACCACGGCTTTCCAGACTCTATTTTGTTGGAAAAGTTCTATATGGGTTTGGACCCTATGAACCAATCGATAGCGAAGAATGCTGCTGCTGGTTCTTTCATGGATAAGACCTTCGCTAGAGTAACTCAGATTTTGGATAAAATGGCTAAACACAATCAAGATTGGCATTCTGAGGATACTACAGGTGGAATTACAATTAGGTCTCCTCCTATGAATAACTTGATCAAAGAAAACCAAGAACGGGACCAAGTGATTGCTGAACTTGCCACTAATGTTAATGTCTTGACAAAGTTGTTCACAGAAAATCAGAAGAAGAAAGTCAATGTAGTGGAGAATGTGCAACCAATGCAAAGTGAAGAATATGAAGAGGCGAATTTTGTCAATAATACTCATGGAGGTTATCAAAGGCAACAGTATCAGGGTCAAGGGACACAAAATCATTGGAGACCAAACCCGCAAGGGCAAGGTCCCCAACAATGGCGGAATGATCAAACTGGCCCTAGTCAGGGAAATTGGAATAACAGTAACCATTTTCCAAACCGAAGTTCCAATCCCTATGTTCCTCCGAAAGGGCACTATCCGAATCAGGGATCCTCAAGTGAATCTAAATTGGAGAGTATGCTCGAGAGGATATTACAGAACCAAGAGAAGTCAGACACGTCCATGAAAAACATGACTGAATTGGTTGGCTCCCACACAGCAGCGATCCAAAAGTTGGAATTGCAAATGAGGGACCTTTCTCGTGAGCAATATCCACAACAGAAAGGAACACTTCCTACCGACATGATTGCAAATCCTAAGGGAAGTGGAAGTGGCCCAACTGCTCATATTATGGCTGTCATGACTAGGAGTGGTAAGACATTACAGGGCAGAGATGATGCTGAAGAGCTTCAGAAAAAGGCTGAAGTTGAAAGAGATAATGTTGCTGAGGTAGGTGAGAATCCAGAAATTGTAGTGAACATAGATGAGACTCAGGAAGGGTAAAGGATAAGGCTGAAGAAACATCAACCGTTCTTCTGCCAATTCCTAGACCCCCTCCTCCTTTTCCTCAGAGACTTGCAAGGAGAGTTGACGACAGCAAGTTTGAGAAGTTTTACGACATTCTCAAGCAGCTATCAGTTAATATACCTTTCTTGGAGGCTTTCCAGGAAATGCCTGGGTTTGCCAAATATCTGAAGTATCTGATTACGAAAAAGAGAACCACCAGGAATGAGGTGGTAAATGTGACTCACAGGGTCAGCTATATGATAGCTACCAATCCAATCCAGAAGAAAGAGGACCCAGGAGCTTTCACTGTTCCGTGTACTATTGGAGTGCGGGATTTTGCTAAAGCATTATGTGACAATGGGGCCAGTATAAATCTAATGCCTTTAGCCATCTACAAACAAGCCGGGTTAGGAATGCCGAGGCCGACAAGCATGAGATTGCAGATGGCTGACTGATCTATCAAGAGACCGATGGGTATTGTGGATGATGTAATTGTAAAAGTTGGAAAATTTCATATTCCAGCCGATTTTGTAATCCTTGATTGTGCAATAGACAAGGAAATCCCCATTATACTGGGGAGACCTTTCTTAGCTACTGGAAGAGCTCTTATGGACTCGGAGCACAATGAAATAAAGTTTCGGGTAAACAATGAAGAAGTCACTTTTCAACGATCATTCCCCTACTTCGACGGTTGGCTCATACTCTTGTAATCATTAATCGGTATTATTGATGAAGTTGATGAAGCCGTGGAGATTAAAATGGAAGACCATTGTTTCGGTGAGGCACTGGCAGCCATATTGGTGAATTTTGATGGAAATGACTTGGATGGGTTCATGGAGTCGGTGAATGAGTTAGAAGGTCGTGGTTCTTATTCCTATACTCCACCAAAACTGTCCTTAGATTTGGAGAATCGAGCCACACCTCCCGCAAAGCCTTCCATTACTGAACCACCCCAATTAGAGCTCAAGCCACTTCCGTCGCATTTGAGGTATAAATTTCTTGGTTTGAATAACACTTTACCAGTAATTGTGTCGTCGTTGTTGAATGATGTGCAGGTAGAGCAGTTGCTGCAAGTTTTGAAGGAACACAGACAGGCAATCGGATGGACAATTGCGGACATCCGGGGAATTCCGGCCGGAATCTGTGAGCACAAGATTCAACTTGAAAACGGGACAAAACCAAGTGTAGAGCACCAGAGACGGCTAAATCCATCAATGCAAGAAGTGGTGAAGAAAGAGATAATAAAATGGCTGGATGCAGGAGTTGTTTACCCGATTGCCAATAGCTCGTGGGTGAGTCCAGTGCAGTGTGTGCCAAAGAAAGGAGGTATGACCGTGGTCACGAATGAAAAGAATGAGCTGATTCCAACAAGGACCGTAACTGGATGGCGAGTATGCATGGATTACAGGAAGCTCAATAGTGCCACGTGCAAGGATCATTTCCCTATGCCTTTTATTGATCAAATGCTTGATCGGCTAGCCGAAAAGTCCTTTTACTACTTCCTCGATGGATACTCCGGGTACAATCAGATAAATATTGCTAAATGCGATAACGCTCGAAAATATGCGGTTCGCATTTCAATTCTGCGAACCGCATTCCAATCGCAAACAGACACAGAGATTTCAGTTCAGAAATCTGCTGAAAATGCGATGGAGGCCCTTAATCTGCAGTTCGCATTTCAATTATGCGAACCGCATTTCAACCGCAAACCGTCACAGAAAATTCAGCTCACAGGTTGGTTGAAAATGCGGTGGACTTCATAATTTGCGATTCGCTTTTCAATTATGCGAACCGCAATTACCTCGCATACCTGACAGGCAAGTGTTCGTATTCTCTTTCCTATTTTTGACCCTACGCTCTAAGTATATAAAAAAAAACACCACAAACAAAAAAAAAAAAAGAAGAGAAGACGGAAACAGAGCAAACTCCCGACGAGTGTCATCGGAAAATTCCAACTGTCAAGCCAAGAGTTCATTTACCTTTAATCTAAGAGCTTCTATCTCCTTCCCAAGGTATGTGCACTTTTTGCTTCACCTTACATTCGTAGTTTGAAAACCTAGGGTTTATTATTCAATAAGGTAGTTCAAGGATCTTCGAGTAGAAAACAGAAAATTTGGGTTTGTTTGCTTAAGGGATGCATATTCTTGGGTATTTGAAGGTATTTGTGGTCCACAAATTCAAAATGTGGACCGCAATTAGACCACATTTCCTAAACACTAGATGCCTGAGCAAGACGGCAAATGCGGTGAATCTGCGATCGCAAAACCAAATTGCGAACCGCAGATCCACCGCGAACACACTCAGGAGCTTAAGCTAGCACTGGTGCATTATGCGATGAGAATGCGATCGCAGATCTCATTTTGCGATGAGAGTGCAACCGCATTTGTATTTCATGAACAGGCCTATGCACATCACCACTATGTGATGTGTTTGCGATTCGCATAGTGATTATGCGATCGCAAACCACACCGCACATCTACAATTCTTTGGTCATTTCTCCTGTTTTTGTCTTTTCTCGAATAATGATAATGTCACTAACATATGCTATTTATGCAGATATGGCTAAAAAACATCTCAAAAGCAAAAGGCCTTCCACCGCTTCAACCTCCGAACCAACCAAAAGAGCAAAGAAAGATTCAACTAGACCTAACACCTCCCAGTCTGAAGAGGAGGATTGCTTTCCGGAAGTTGATCTAGTTGCTGAGGCACGGAGGAAGAAAGGAGATGACCTTCAGCTTCGCTTTGAAGTTGAAGGCTCAAGATCTTTATTCCGGGAAGCACTCGCAAAGCGAAGGATTCTACCGGAGAAAAAGTTGAGTCTGAATGGGCTTCCAGAACAATACCCTCACATCCTTGACAACATTAAAATGAGGAACTGGGAGTACTTCACCACAGACCCAAAGGAGTACAACGAGTCAATGGTCCGGGAATTCTATGCGTCGTACGGAGCATCACGATCAGCATACCATAGACGCAATAGAATTTTCACCGGCACTGACAATGTTCGGGGTAAAGCTGTGTTCTGTGACATCAACCACATCAATGAACTATTCTTCCCTGAATGGGAATCAGGCACAGCGGAGTACGATGCAAAGTACTCCAACAAAGAAAATGAGCGTGGATGGATAGCGTCCACCATTGCGAAGGGGATTCCATTGCATGTATAATGAAGGGGTTAAGATTGATGTGGGGAGCCTTATATTCCAGGAAATTGGCATCTGAGCTACTCAGCGGGCCACATCCCTCCCATTCCCAAGTCTGATCACCACCCTCTGCCAAGAGGTGGATGTCCCATTTTTACCACAACGAGACAGACTTGGGAGGTCTACGAGAGATATTGATATCACTCGTATCAGCGATGCACCGGCCCCAACAACCACCCCAATAGAAGACATTGACACTCAAAAACCTCCTGTCTCCTCAAGATCCTGAACCTTCTACAGCTACTGAAGCACTTGCACCCTCAGCTACCACCGGCCCATAAGCCTCCCACATGCCAGCCATTTCCAGACTTGGTTTAATTGCTCATCATGCTAATGCTAAAGTAGAACAGCTCTTGAAAACATTTCCCTCACTAATTAAACAAGCCTTGACTCCGCTGCAACACCAACAATTAAACTTCGGAGAGAGGTTGGCAAAGCTTGAGTTGAGGGTTGAAAGCATTGAAAAAGGTGAAGTGAGGGATCTACCCCAACTGCGGGAGGATGTAAAATCACTAAAGACCGACCTCCAGAAGATGAAAAATCCGGAGTTCGACATATCTCCTCTCCTCCCCAATGAGGGTGATCAGGGTGCTGGCCATGCTGACTTGGGACTCGACTTCACGACACTCATGGCGGACATCCAACCGTCATCTGCTAAAGTGTCCCAGCCTCCCGCCCCTACAGTTCCGGTTGAATCTACTGATGATGAGACTTCGGAAGGGTCTTCAGAATTTGAAGGGGACGACTCTGAGGAGGCCAGTGTAGAGCTCGATGAGGGTGCAACCCCCAAGCCAAAAGGAAAAGAAATTGCAGCGCCCACAGTAGAGGAAGAACAAGAGCAGGCAGACATCGACGAAGCCATTGAGCGATCATTAGTAGATAAGGCTGCCAGGAGATGGCCATCAGCTGGAGAAGGTAGCAGCTCAGCGGCTCCCCCACCGGCCTCGGACCAAACTCACTCTTCTCCTCCAGCACCGGCAGAGAGCTAGGCTACTCTCTTATCGCAATTGCGCCACCAGGGAGCCCCTTGTCCTTTACAAAATTTTTTAATGCATTGGGGACAATGCATGTGCTTAAGTTGGGGGTGGTAGCCTTACATTTCTATTTTGTCTGTATATTTCATTGACTTGTGAGCATGTGGGTGACAGTTGATATGTTTATGTAGTAATGTTTTATGATTTTTTTTTATAGTAATGTTTTGTGATTTTTGCGTATATGTTGTTGTAATCAAATAGTTAGCAATAAACTCCCCTTGTTTTTTCTTTTGTCGGGTTCTTTTTTCAAGGGTGTAATAGTAGAACCGGGCAGTTGAGTATGAAGTATATTGACCAGGATGGTACAGCTATTGACAATCAAGTATGTAACCATATGTGAAGTATAGACCCCTAGAACAAATCAATTAGGTGGATTTGAGGCTCGCTCAATAACTCTAGGTCTACTTTGAATTGTGTATTTATACATGAGGAAAGCCTCGAGTTACTAAATGCGAATTCCAAAGCTGGATACTCTGTTAACCAAACAGCTGATGTGCAGTGTGTGTGAGCTCATTGTTTTGATAGTTCTTCTGTTCACTGCTGCCATCTAGAACTTGCCCGGTTGGTTCTTCGTTGCCTATAATATGTACGCTAAGTTAGAGAAGTGATCTTAGGCTTTCTTTGATTAGTGATGAAACCTTTCTAGCCTTTTCAGCCGACCTGTGCATAATGAATATCACTAGTACCCTATTTTGAGCCTTGTAGCCTTTTTCTTGGCCTCCGCATTACAACCTCATCCCATTCATCAATGATGACTTCTTTTGAACCCATTCCTCCTTGAACATTGAGAATATTGTTAAAAGTTAAGTTGGGGGTGGGGATCAATAAGAAAATGGGCAAGATCGTGAAATAAAACTGGAATCCCGTACCTCAAAAGCTCATGTTAATCTATGGAAGCTTCGAAAAAAAAAAGAGAAAAGAAATATTCTATGTGGGTGGTATAAAGAAGCTTGAAAATCAAATAAAGAGGTACGCAAGTGGGGTTTAATGCGGGATTGTAAGGCCAGTGAAGCCATAGGGTCAAAAAGGAATAAAAGGTTGAAAGAAAGAAGAGTGTAATTAGTGTTCAAGTAGGAAGTAGCCAATATTATCTAAATCTACATCCTACCCTTCCTTAAACCGACGTTACAAGCTTATAAAGTCCTTATGTGATCTCTAACCAAAGTGTTCTTATAACTAGGCGATGAATTAAAATAAGGGCAAGCCTATGGCATGGCAGGTGGTGGCACTTGAAATTCTATTCTGAGAGCGAGTGTACTAGTTCTTTTGTCCCTTGATTTTGCTATGATTAATACTATGAGAGTGGGACTTTCTTTCTAGTGAGGGCACATACACTATTAGGTTGATAGTCAGTTGAGCTTTGAGTAAAGCATAAGTAAATTCAGCTGAAAGTAGCATTTAGTTACTTTGTTGAGGCTCAAAGTTCACTAATTGATTGTTTTCCTTTGAGCATTTTAATGATTCAAAGGGGTACATTGGTAAAAATGGTTATACTTAAGATGTTAACAACAAACACCGTCCTTGGCCAGTGTTGCTTCATATTTGATAAGTAGAGTCTAGTTTAGGAACAGTGTCGTGCTAGTTGCTTGAGGACAAGCAAGAGCTTAAGTTGGGGGTGTTGATGTGCCGGGTAATTTCAGCACATTTTGATACTATTTGTTTAGAGTTTAACTTGTTCTACTTGTTAATTATCACGATACTACGTAATTTTAGCGTAATTTCAGTGTATTGAGTGAAGAGATCCAGAAGCATGAAAAGAAGTCCAAAAAGCCAGCCAAAGGCAAGAAAAGAGGTCAGGAGCATCGCAGGTTCAATTATGCGATCGCAAAACAGCTATGCGAGTCGCAGAATTCGCAAGAACATCGCAGATGCAGACATAAATTCAAGCCAACTTTCAAGTTGAGAATGCGGTCGCAAATGTGACCGCAAAACAGAAATGCGAACCGCATTCCCATCGCAAACACAAATAGAGTATGGGTGAAAATAGAGTGAAGATTGCGATCGCATTCTGCGATCGCAAAGTCAATATGCGAACCGCAATTTCAAACGCGACGAGAGGGAAGCTGACTGGTGTGATCTGCGATGGAACATGATGATTTGCGAACCACATTCCTGTTCTGCGACAGGAATGCGACCGCATACGTGCAACTAGGTCAAACTTGAATGCTGCTCGCCTCGGATTTTAGGCTTCTATAAATAGCTTTTCTAGGGTTGTGTGAAGGGAGACTTGTCAAAATTCAGAGTGAAAAGTATAGCTTTTGATTATTTTCGAATTGAGAGAAGTTTTTGGATGATCAAAACTAAGAATTCTATATTTTTGTAAGATGAATTCAATTCTTCTTCTTTGTTCTTCAGTTTTCAATATGTGTAGCTAAACTCTAATACTGAGGTTGTGAACCCTAGATGGGTAGAATGTTATTGAGAGTTTGATATTGATTCCATATTCGAAAGAAGCTTGATATTTATTTCTTTCTTGTTCTTAAATTAATCGTTAGTAGTTGCAAACATTAACGAATGCCAATTTACGCTATCGTATCTTGGAAATGTGAGATAGAGTTTGGTAGAGATAAATAACAATAATTCAAGGCCTTAAACCTTGTTTAACGAAATCACTTAGGAATAAGTAGATTTTAATTTGGCGAATGATTGGGTGTTCTAAATTTTGACTCTTTAGTATTCGGGAGAATCATAAGAGGATACGTTATCCAAGTGTTGGGAAATATTGGATAATAAGTTAATAAGAACCAATTGCATATCAAGAACGGACTTCAATATCAATATCAAGAACATTCTACTACATTAGGGGGAACACAACCTTAGTATCTTAAATTCATATTTTTACGTTCAAATTATTCTCAAATTGCAGTTATTAGTTTACTTTTCTTTATATATTCAACACCAATTTATTCTATTTGGCTACTTGATAGAATTACGACTAAGTAAAGTATTGCATTAATTGGATAATTGTTTCACGCCTACTCCCTGTGGGATTCGACCCCAACCTCGTTAGGTTACTATATTTGACATCGATCACTTACACTATTGTTAAGGTATAATTTGAGCGAATCAGAAGGCTAACATTTGGACTGAGAGCAGTGACGAGCTCAACTAATATAGTACAAATACAGAGTTTAACAATACAGAAAATGTAGACATGCTTCCATCTTTAACAGTTAAGTTCCACACAGATAAAATATGCCAAGTGTGACTGATATGAGGAATATGACATCTTTATATCTATATGCCAATATGAATACTGTATGTGATGCAACGCAATGAAAACCTCATGTACTCACCCTCTCAGAGTACACAATTTGACTATCTCAATTCTCGCTCGTCACGCTCAGTCACTCAGCATTGTACTGTGCCTACTGCGGCATGCAGCCTGATCCACATATAGCAATAAGGCCTGTTGTGGCGTGAAACCCGATCTACAAATAGCCATAAGGCTTGTTGCGGCGTGCAACCCGATCCACAAATCTCACTCACAGCACGACTCTTGAGCCGCAACTCAGTCATTAATCTCTCCAGTCTCTTGGGCTCACAAAACTCGGAGCAGCCCAAATCAATGATACATGATGCGATAATAAATGATACCGAGATTGAGATATGATATGCAATGATCAATGTGACTGAGTACATAACTGCAGATTAAGCGAATAACTCAACAGCAAAAAAGCGACCATTGTGGGTCCCAATAGTACCAGCACATAGCCTAAACATGATTTCTAACATAAATAACATCTCAAGTGCTCTAACACAAAGAGTGCAGTAATAATATTCAAATAAGATGACTACACAGTCCCTCGAAATCGACTAAGTCATAATTACTGTGGTGTATGCCCACACGCCCATCACCCAGCATGTGCGTCACCTCAACACCGATCACATGACACAAAATTCAGGGATTCATACCCTTAGAACCAAGTTTAGAAGTGTTACTTACCTCAAACCGTGCAAATACTAACTCCAATAAGCCCTTGTCTTACGAATCGGCCTCCGAATGCCTCGAATGTAGCCACAAACAACTCGATACAATCAACACAAGCTATAGGAATCAATTCCATATGAAAAAGCTAAGTTCTTAATCAAAAGTCAAAAAGTCAACTCAAAAAGTAAACTACTAGTCCATTTCTTGGAATCCAACAAAAAACGTTACAAAATTCGAACACCCATTCAACCACGAGTCCAACCATACCAAAATTACTCAAATTCAATCACAACTCGACCTTCAAATCCTCAAAAAGCTTAGGAAATTTCTAAAAATTTTCCCCAATTTGCAACCCAAAATACTAATTAAATAATGAAATCAAAGATATATTCATTTATATTAACCAAATCCGAGTAAAAATTACTTACCCTAATCAATCCCTTGAAAATCCTTTCAAGAATCGCCTCAATCCAAGCTCCCAAATTCCAATTATGAAACTTTATTCTAACCCTCGTTTTGAGATTTTTATAATCTGCCTAGACGTCCTCCCTCGCGAATGCAAAAGTCCCACGTGAACGCGATATACTGACTCCTCAGACCTATGCTATCGCGAATTTCTTCACGTGATCGCGATGAACAAATGCACGTGAAACCCAGCCCTCTCTTTTCTTCTTCGCGAACGCAACCTTACCCACGCGTTCGCGATTCACTGCCTCACCAACTTAGGCGATCACAGACCTAAGCTCGCGAATGCACATAACAAAATCCCAGCTGCCATAATAACACTTCGCGATCGCAATCCTCCTCTCATGATCACGTACAAGGACACCATCACCACCAAAATTAGCAGTCTTCCAAGTTCTGAAATGCGCAGAACATGATTCGAATTACACTCGTGGCCCCCGGGACCTCAACCAAACACAACAACAAGTCCTATTACAATATACAAACTTAGTCGAGGCCTCAAATCACATCAAACATCAAAAACACGAATCGCACCCCAATTCAAGCCTAATAAACTTATGAACTTCTTATTTCTACATTCGATGCCGAAACCTATCAAATCAACTCCGATTGATCTCAAATTTTGCACACAAGTCATAAATGACACAACAGACCTATTCCAACCTCCATAACCAAAATCCAAGCTCAGTAACCTCAAAGTCAACTCTCGCTCAAACTTTTCAATTTTCCAAACTTTTATTTTTTCAACTTTTGCCATTTCAAGCCAAAATCACCTAGGGACCTTCAAATCACTATCCGAACACACTCCTAAGTCCAAAATCACCCTGCAAAGAAATCAAAACCGTTTAAACTCCATTTCGGAGCCATTTACACATAAGTCAACATCCGGTCAACTCTTTCAACTTAGGCTTCCAACTTTAGGACTTAGTATCCTAATAGATTCTGAAATATTCCCGGAACCAAATGAACCACCCCGAAAAGTCACATAACAACCATTGAGAATAGAATAAGCAGTAAATGGGAGAATGGGTCTACAACACTCAAAGTGACCGGCCGGGTCATTACAAGAAAAATGAGAGTAAGTGATGCGTAAAGAGACGGTGAGTGAAGAGGCAGAGTTAGCAAGAAGTAAAACTGAGTGGGTATAATTGAGTGAAGTGAGATTGAGAGATAAAATGGAGGGTGAACATGTACACTTGAGAGATGAGGAAAAAAATGAGATGAAAAGAATAGAGTGCCTAAGGGAGAAAGATTCTTGTTCAAGCTACCAATTAAATAATTCTTTTTCTAGTCTTTGTGCTTCAAATGTTCAGGTTATGAAAAAAGAAACCATTGAAAAGTTTGAGCAACAACTGCATGGAAAATTACATTTTGAACAAGATTTCAATAGTGTAATGACCAATGATCCATGGAAGCAATTACAAGTTGAAGACAAGTGTGAGCTTCATGATCTCATGTGGTATGACCTTGTTAATCATCTATTTCTACAAGAAAATGATGTTGAACTTGTACCTCAATTTCGTAATGTTAAGAGTTTAAGTGGAGGTATAACTCAAATTAGGAATGAACATCGCCTTGTTTGAGAACATCAATGGAGATGAAAATCCCATTGGACAAGATTTTAAAGTGTACAACAACCAATCAGGGGAAGAAATTGGCCAAGCCTTAAAGTGTTCTCTAATCCCTTATGGTTTGAGAACATCAATGGAGAAGTTGCCAATGAAAAAAATGAGACACATGAACTCTTTGATGGTATAAATTTTGAGGTTATTAAGTAAAATGCAGAATATAGTGGCTTAAGCGTGGAGAAGGATAAGTACTCACAGGTTGCTAATTTCATAATATCTTTATCTTGTTTTGAAGATCCTTTCTTACAGGTTCATCCCAAGCCACTTCTCAAGGAAATAACTTTTTATACATACCTTGACTATGGAATATCAAATCGTGAGGTTAAGTTATTTAGAAAGAGCAAATATTATATGTTTTCATAGTACTCATTTACTTTTGGTTTAGCTAATAATACTCTAATGTTTAGAGCTTAGTAATTACATTTTACTCTTGGATGATGTTGTGCTTGGATATTTGAAAGGAGTGTTTGTGCATAAAAGAATGAAGTGGGTTAAATGGCCGTACGGTCACTTTTTTGCAAAGTGCTTGTTGTGTTTTTCTACTTATTGAGAATACCATGAAGGATATAGGTCAATGTCAAGATTTGGGGACGAATCTTCTTTAAAAGGGGGAGAATGATAGCAACCATGGAAGCTCAATTTCATTGAAGGAGAAAATATTATCATATCAAGATAGGACAAATCTTCTTTGAGAAGGGGAGAATGTGATGTACTTTCTAGGTTTTGCACCTCTCAAGCACATAGAAGAGAGAGAAAAAGCACCCCGTTAATTTTTTTCACAAAACTAGAGAACAGATTAGAAGAATAGAAGATGAGAAGAAACCTCACCACCACGTTCTTCAATCTCACAAGATTGCAAGAAGCATTGAGAAAAGGAAGAACAACGAAATATAAAGTAAATCTCGTTTTTGAAGTAAGAACTTAGAAAAACAAATCGCAAATATTTATTTTCAGCATATTGAACCTTTAAATATGCCTTACAATGAGTAAAATTGATGAGGTTAAGGAAAACTAACCTAATTAAACTAGAATAAGAATAAGGCTAAGAAAATCTATCCTAACTAAAATAGGAAAAAGAATTATAATAGAATAGACTATCAACTAACAATCCTAGTTTGACCTGAAGTATAAATATAATTATACTAAAATAAGAATTAAGAAATCCTAATCTTTAAGGAAAAAAATCCCATTCTTGAAGCAAAAGAAATCATTTTCTTGAAGGAAAAGACATCCTAACCTTGAATAGATTCTTGGACTTCTTTAATTTCTTGAGATTCTTGGGCCTCAATTGGACTAAGGCTAATTAGTGTAAGCATTTTAAATTCGTGGCTCAATTCTCGAAATCCATTGGAACCTTCATGAACCAAATAAGCCTCCGTTGTTGTATATAACATGGCCTCCACTTGTGCTTCTCTGGCATCAAGATTTGAGCTTTTATGCTCATCAAATAATGCAAGATCAAGAATGCTAAACATCCAAGAAATTCATGAAGTCCAAGAATCCATCCAAGATTAGGATTTCTTTTCCTTAAAAATTATGATTTTTTATTTTTGTTGTTTCCTAGTAATTTAATTATTATTTAAGTAGGATTATATTTGTAGTTCTAGTCAAAGTAGAATTGTTAGTTGGTTTCTCATCCTTACTAGAACTTTTTTCTTTTTTAGTTTGGATAGGTTTTCTTAACCATATTTTTATTCTAGTTTAATTAGGATTAGTTTTCCTTAACCTAATCAAATTTACTCATTGTAAGGCGCTCAATATACTGAAAATAAAGGTTGGTGATTAGTTTCTTTGAGAATTAGCTTCAAAACGTGATTGACTCTTTTGTTTCCTCTTCTTCGTTTATTCAACGTTTCTTGTAATCTTGTGGGATTGAGGAACATATGGGTGAGGTTTAGTTTCAACTTACATTATTCTAACGTGAGTTTGAAGAACGCGTTCGTTAGTTTTATAAAAAACTTTAGCGGGATGCTTTTGTTTTTCTCTAAGTACTTTCGAGGTTTTGCACCTCTCAAGCACAAACATGAGAGAAAAATAAAAACACCCCGCAAAGTTTATCACAAAACTAGCGAAAGCTTTCTTCCAAATCACGTGAGAAGAATGTAAGATGAAAAGAATCTTACCAACTCGTTCTTCAATCCCGCAAGATGGCAAGAAGCGTTGAGTAGAGGAGAAGAATGAAATAAAAGACAAATCACGTTTTTGAAGCAAAACCTTAGAAAAACTAATCACCAATGTTTATTTTCAACATATTTCTCACCCTTTAAATAGGCCTTACAATGAGTAAAATTGATAATATTAAGGAAAACTAATCCTAATTAAACTAGAATAAGAATAAGGCTAAGAAAAACCTATCTTAACTGATACGAATCTAAATGCAGAAGACAAGAAAATAATGATAAATGATAGAATTTGAGAATATACCCCACAAAGTAGTAATTGCAAAACAATAGAAACCATCAATCACCCAATAATACATAACAAAGTAAACCTAAACTATAGGAGGAATACCTTCCCACTTGAAGAACACACTTTGAATAAATTTGTCATCAACAATTAAAAACCACCATTACACCTCAAAAGAGTATTAATCATTCATCAATATTATTCGCCCTAAAATGAAAGCCTTAAGGGCTATTTATAGTAGAGTGGGTATTTGACTACAAAGGACCCAAATACCCCTAAGCTAATTCTAAGGAACTAAGTGTAGTCACTTATTATAAGTATAGTCTCCAATTACATGTAGTCTTCAGTTAATGGCAAATTACACACATAGCTCCAACTGCAAAAGTAGCCATCAATTGACATCCAAAGCACATGTTGGCTATCTTGGGTCACATCATCTTTTCCTTCTTGAAAAGAATTTGTCCTCGAATTCAAATCTTGAAAAATAAGAAAAGGAATAAGGACAAGTATAAACTCATCAAGAGGCAAATATATGCATGGTAATGATAAAACAAGAAAGTGACTATGCATTATTTTGACCCAATTCTTCCTAATAGGCATAAAGACTCCTCTAAAAATTATGTATAAAAAATCATAAACGGAGTCATAAATCTCCCAAGTAAGCAAAAAGTATGACTCTTATGAACTGAACAAACAAGGGAAATGAATTAGGTAGTCCAAACGTAGAACCATACCATATGTATAGATAGTGGTGGCAAAATGGTTTAAAGAAAATAGTTACCCCCCCTCCCCCCATATTATCCATTAATAAATGGATTGGATAATGAACTTTTTAAAAACAGGTCAAATATGGATAAGAACCATATTATCCACTTAGAAATGGATAACCAATAGATAACTAATGGGTTTAACTTTTACATATTTGTAAAGCCTCAAATTGGTAGTTCCTCAAGTTAGGGAGACTAGGAATTCTTCCAAAAGTGATAATATTCAAGAAGCCATGGATAATATGGGTATCCATATTATCCGCCGGTTAACCGGTTTTAATCCGTATTAAGTATGGGTTAGATCAGATAATTTATTCGTTTTTGTATTATTCATTTTTGACCCACTCATTTACGACCCGACCGGCCTGTTTGCCACTCCTAAGGATAGAGCATATTTAGATCTACCAACTCTCTTATCATTCAAAGTCACTTTATGCCAAGTGTCAAGATAATCAAGCTCAAGTGTCCATAAAGACTTTTTAGAACCACGAAACAACACATGAAGAATTTCATGCTTACAAATAATTGTGCATAGTAAAGACATTTCATAATAAGACTCATGCACTAATTAATCCAAAGATCTCTACCACATGTATCAAAGTGAACAATCTTGAAGTATAATTAAGCATCCTTAAGATCAACAAAGAACACGTTTCCCAACAAAATAATAGGCACTTGGCTCAAACTCAAACCACAATCATAGACTAAATCACCGGGATTATCAAACACAAATATTATCCCCAAATCATCTCTAAGTTGACCACTTGGAAACTCACAACATGAATATAATAGAAACATTAATAAATCATGGTCAATAAGTACAAAGTTGTTACTACTAAAGTGAATGGAATAGCCAAATACCTCCAAGGATTTAGAAAGCCGAAAGATAAGCACATCAAACATAGCACACGTACTTTGAGAAATTTGCACTAAGGCGACGCACTGTACGATGCGCTAGTGCAAATCTCTGCCATCTCTAGTGGCAGCGAACAATTTTGAATTGAAGCAAGGGTACTAAACTCTTCAAAACTGTTGTGTCTTCAGAGAAAAGTTGAACGAAGATCCAAATAACCATCTAATGGACTTCGAGGAGATGATGAACACCTTTCAATACAATGGAGTTTCACAAGATGAAGTTTACTTAAGGGAATTCCCCTTCACACTTAAAGATGATGCGAAGCAGTGGCTTCGAAGCTTGCCCCAGGGATCAATTAGAACATGGGAGGAGATGACCAGAAAATTTCTTGATAAATATTTCTCCTCAACTAAAAGGGGAAAGTTTAGAAGAGAGATCCATAATTTCTGCCAGAAAGATAATGAAACTGTTTTTGAAGCTTGGGAGAGGTTTGAGGAGATAGTCAGAAAGTGTCAATATAGTGGAATTGAACTCTGGATGCAACTCCAGGATTTTTTGGATGGGTTGATGCCGACCTCATGCAAAACATTGAACAATGCAGCTGGAGATCCGTTGATGAAGAAGACACCAAAGAAAATAGTCACTATTCTTGATGGAGTTATCTGAAGATGCAAATCAGTGGCTCTCTGAAAGTGCTGAAAGAAGAAGAGCGACTGTTGTTCACCAGGTTGATGCTAACACATCTGTGTAGGTACAACTTGATGCTATGGCGAAGGAGATAAAGAAGCTACCCTTAGCTTCATTATAGAGTGAACCTCATGCAGCTTGTGATATATGTGGAGGAGGACACCCCTACTCATGAGTGTCAAGCCTCAACTGAGGAAGTTAATGCTATTGGGAATTATAACTTCAATGAAATGGGTTAGAGACACCCCGGATTTTCATGGAGTTCATCTCAGGGTACAACAAATGCATGGCAACAGAATAATTCCAAACCTCAGGGACAAGGGGTGCCCGTTTTCCAAAATCAGTAGAGGCTGCAATTTCAGCTTCAACAACCCATTAAGTCTGGCTTCGAAGATCTCATGAAGGCCTTTTGTTCAGAAAACTTATGAGAAGCTCGAAATTCATAGCGCAACTACAAGGGAACATGGAGCAGCTACTAAGGAAATAGGTACTGGTCTTCAAAATCTAGAGGTACAAGTGGGACAAATTGCAACAATCTTATCTGAAAGGATCCTAGGTACTCTGCTAGATGTTATTGAAAGAAACCCCAAGGAGACGGTAAATGCTGTAACTCTAAGAAGCGGGCAAGTATTGGAAGAGCCCAGCCCACTCCAAAAAGAGGTGGTACCTGAAAAAGAAAGTGAGGAGCAACTGAAAAATAATGTGAAGAAGAAGAAGAAGAAAGAGCAGAATTCAATAAGGTATGATTGTGAAGAGAGCAAGCACATGCCTACTTTACCTTTTCCCCAAAAGCTATATAGAAAAAATTTGGACAAGCAATTTGAGAGATTTTTAGATATGTTGAAACAAGTTAATGTAAGCCATTCACATAGGTGCTCTCCCAAATGTTAGCTTATGCAAAATTCTTGAAGGAAATTCTTACAAAACAAAGGAATATCGAGGAGACATCAATAGTCAAGCTCATAGAGCATTGTAGTGCAATCTTGCAAAAAAAATTCCCCCAAAAGTGTGGAGATCCAGGGAGTTTTACTATACCTTGCTCTTTAGGGACTATTAAATTTGATAAGTCTGTATGTGATTCTTGTGCCTCAATTAATCTAATGCCTTTGTCAATATACAGGAAGCTGGAGAGCGAGGTTGAAGAGATAAGGTCGATACCAATATCTTTGCCGCTGGCTGACCAAACAACTCTGATACCCGAGGGGATAGAGAAAGATGTCTTAGTGTAGGTACATAAGTTCGTGTTTCTTGTAGACTTTACAGTAGTAAATATGGAGGAGAATAAGTGTGATGACCCGGCCAGTCGTCTCATGGGTTACTGCTTCGTCTTCCCTATTTTATGTCTCATTATGTTTTGTTATCTGTGTTTAACGTAACCAAGTCGAGTAGTTGAGTGCGGGGTGGACTTGGTAAGAAACAAAACACTTAGTCTCTTTCAAGAAGGTTTAAACCGAAAAGTCAACCGAATGTTGACTTCTAGGTTAGAGGGCTCGGATGTAAGTTCCCATGGTTCGGTTAGTTTCGGAAGGTGATTTATGACTTAGGAGTGGGATCGGAATTAGTTTTGGAGGTCCGGTGTAGAATTAGAGTTGAATTGGCGAAGTAAGCATTTTGGCAATTTCCGGGTGTTAGGCGAGATTTTGATCTGAGGGTCGGAATGGGATTCTGAAAGTTGCTGTAGCTTCGATATGTGATTTAAGACTTGCGTGCAAAATTTTGGGTCATTCGGACAAGGTTTGGTTGGGTTTAGATCAACGGAGCGGTTTAGAGGATTTTAAAATCCTTAGGCTTGAATCCGACTCGAATTGGGCGTTGAAAGGTTGTTTGAGCATTCCGAAGGTTGGAACAAGTTTGAATGATGTTATGGAGTATGTTGGCATATTTGGTTGATATTCCAGAGGCCTCGGTTGAGTTTTGGGTGGTTAAACGAAATAATTCGTCGTTGGAAAAGAAAGTTGCAGAAAACCAGGTGTCGAGAATGCGGTCGCATGTCTCAAATGCGGACCGCATATCTCTCCAAGAGATTGCAAACCTAGGCAGGATCCTGGGCAAAGTATATGTTAGAAATGCGGTAGGAAATGCGGACCGCATATCTGACATTGAGACCGCGAACTGAGACGGAAAACTGAACAAAATTTAACGTCAAGAATGCGGTCGAAAATGCAATCGCAAACCAGAAATGCAGACCGAAACCGTGCTTCATGTTGAATTTGCGGTGAAGGCTAGGGCCACTTTTGCGGTGGCCACGTCAAATATGCGGACCGCATATCTGTTCTACGACAGATATGCGATCGCATATAAGGCCGGACAGGGGTGTTTTTGTCTCGATTTTTGGCCTCTTTATAAACAGAAATCAGTACCCATTTTCCATGCAAAGGCCATTTTCCGTCACCCACAAAGAGAAACATCTCCAAACACCATAGAATCACAGCAAATCAACCTTAAAATCATATCCAAAGGACATTTTCTTGGACAAATTCTCAAGAGGAGGAGTTTTGACCATCTTGAACATTGTTGGAGCTATAGAGCTCGGGTTGAAGCAAGTGTTGAGGCAATTCTTGGAAGATTCCCAAGGGAAAACATCGGGGTACGTGTTCTTGACTTAATCTTGGTCAAAATTACCCAAACCTACTACTATTCTAGCTTGTAATTGTGATTAAGTTGGGGAAATTGTGAAAAAACCCTTAAGTTTAGATTTTAAGACTTGGAGGTCGAACCGATGTCGGAATTCGATAAATCTTGTATGGTTGAACTCGTGGGAAGATAAGGAACCCGTTGAGGTGAAAAAATTACTGAATTTCAAAAAGTAGGCCCGGGGCTCGGGTTTTGCTAATTTTGGGATTTCTTAGTATTTATTGATTTTTTTCGCGTGGGCTTTGTTCCCTCAATATATTGTGACGTAATTGTTCTGAATTGGATAGATTCGATGCACGTGGAGGCCAATTCGAGGGGCAAAGGCATCGTGGGCTAGGAATTTAGCCGGTTCGAGGTGAGTAGTGATTGTAAATGATGTCCTGAGGGTTCAAAACCCCGGATTTGCACATCGTAGTGTTATATTGAAGTGAGGCACCCGCTCGATGATGAGCGTGGGGTCGTTTACTACTGGGACTGTGGCTTGGTCCGTCCCGATTGATGATTTTTACTACATATTTGATTGAAACCTATTTGATATCAACATGTTTTAGGCTGATTGCCATATTTGGGCTTCGTGCCAATTGTTTGAACCCTCTGGGGATTTTTATCACTATTTCCTCACTATTTGTACTTATTACTTGAAATTAGTCATGTTGTTTCCACTTTTGTACAACTCAGCCACTTTTTACTCAGTTTTGAGATTTACACAATATTTGAAATGATGTTTGGGCTGAGAACTACTGTTTTACTGTGCCCGAGGGGCTTGTGATGATCTTCTGACTGAGTGCGGCCGAGGGCCAGGTGTGAGGTTTTACTAAGTGATATGAGGCCGAGGGCCTGAGATATTGTATATACGCCACGAGGTGGCTTGATTGATATGAGGCCGAGGGCCTAGATGTATTCCACGAGGTGGCTTGATATAGCGCTTGGGCCGTAAGGGGCCCCTCCCGGAGTCTGTACACCCCAGTGAGCGCAGGGTACCCAGAGATATTACAGTTGGTAACAATGACAACTGTAGGTTCCAATTGGTAACAATGACAACTGGCAACCAGAGATATTACAGTTGGTAACAATGACTACTGTAGGTTACAGTTGGTAACAATGAAAACCGGTAACCAAAGATAATACAGTTGGTAACAATGACAACTGTAGGTTACGGTTGGTAACAATGACAACCGGTAACCAGAGATATTACAGTTGGTAACAATGACAAATGTAGGTTCCAGTTGGTAACAATGACAGCTGGTAACCAGAGCTGTGAGATTGATACTGAACCTAAGGATATTACAGTTGGTAACAATGACAACTGGTAAACAGAGCTGGGGAGATTTTACTATTTTTTTAATGATACTGAGCCCAAGGATGTTACAGTTGGTAATAATGGCAACTGGTAACCAGAGCTGGGAAGATTTTTAAATGATTTCTTACTGATTTACTGTTTTCAAATAATGGTTTACTGCTTCATTATGCATTGCCTTGTGCTCTACGTGTTTCCTTACTTTCAGTCATTATTTATATGTATTACTCACTGAGTTGGAAGTACTCACATTACTCCCTGCACCATGTGTGCAGATTCAGGCGTTATTGATTATGCTCCGAGGCATTGACTACGACTGTCAAAACGGTGATTCAGAGACTACGAGGTAGCTGTTGGCGTCCCCAGCCCTGTATCTCTTTATATTGTTATTTCTACTTTCTTCAAACAATTGTGCCAGAGATATTGTAATAGTAATCTTGTTATTAGCATTTCATTAGTTGCTCATGACTTTGTGACACCCCAGTTTCGGACTGTAGTTGGGATGGTTCACTATGTTTTATTTTTTTTATTTTTTTTCCGCAAATGACTGCTATTGAACTGTGTTGTGTTGTTCTCTTGTTAATTTTATTGCTTAAAATGAGTATTGGTTCGAATTGGCTGGCCTTGTCTTCACAAGAGGCGCCATCACGACCGGGTTTGGGATTCGGGTCGTGACAATAAGGAGGTCCCTCTCATCTTAGGAAGAACATTCTTAGCAATAGGTAGAGCAATTTTAGATATACATGATAGACTCTTGATTAGAGTGGGGGAGGAGACGGTAAATTTTGAGATAAATATAGAAACGGGGGCAAAAAAGGAGAAGTCGGCTGCAAGTGTTAAATGGAAGGTGAAGAGCTCAAAAGAAAAGGCTGCAACGAGTGGAAAAGATAAGTTTAGGGTGTATCACAAGAAGGCTTAGAAGAATTTATCCGCATGGATGTGTTCATTGGTTAGGGTGCGTGGAATGGAGCCCAACTTCGACTCAGACCCTGACTGAAAGTTCAGGAAAGTTTCCTTTACTTTATGCTTTTTAATTGTGTGCCATGGGGATATGCCACAATTTAAAGTGTAGGGAGGGAATAATTGTATGTTGTATGTATCTGTGTTAGTAAGTTAGTTTTGTTTTTTTAGTAGTTAGAGATCGAAAAATGAGAAAAATCATAAAAATTTACAATTTTTGTGATTTTTCCCAACGATGGATATCATTCGACGGGTTTCTCGAGGGATTAAAGTTGAAAGAAAAAGACAAAAATATTTAATTTTGTTAGGTAGTGTAATAATTTCCCCTTGATTTTTCTTTGTACCGTAGTTCTTTTCCAATGGTTTTGTTTGAATCAGGTGTAGTTAGTTTTTATTTTGTAGAATAATAGGAATACTTGTGCTATGAGTTGCATTAAAGACAATATCTCTTGACTTTATTATGCCTCGATAATAGTGAGTGCTTTAGTTGTGATGCTTAGGCTCAGTTTTTGGCCATTGCATAAACACCTTAAACTGTATGATCTTAACTTCGCTTAACTGCTTTGATTAGAGTGTCTTGATAGTCCAGTCTCGAGTGAGTTATGTGCCATGTGTGTGTGAGGTTTGGTGTATTCTGTGCATTGCATTTGATGTCTACAACTTGCCTCGTGTGTTTACAAAGCGAAATAGTAGTTTTATTCTATCTTGGAAGTGATATAGGCATTTCTTTGTTGAGCCAGTTATATACTTTTAGCTACCTAATTGTTATGTATCATAGTTAACCCCGTTGAGCCTGTAATCCTGTTTCTTTGGCAACCACATTACATGCCTTACCCATTTGTTTGAATTGACCATCTATTTGAACCATTTTACCTCTCGTGAGCACTTGAATTTGTTAAGAACTTTGTAAAAGTTGATGTGTGTGGTGGTTAGTTTGACTTTTGAGTGGAACCATTGAATTAGGAGAAAGGTGCATTGTGTTGAAAAACGTAAGAGCCACTTGAATTGAAAAAGAAAAAGAAAAAAGAGTTAATTGTATGATTGTGTAAAATATTCCATGATAGTGGTAACTCTTGATGTAATTGTGTTTAAAGAAGTTGAGAGTTGATGTATATTGATGTGAAAGTGAAGTTATGGTTTGACATAAGTGTGGGGTCTAAATATATCCTATGTCCTGCAGCCTACATTACAACCAATTAAAGTCCTACTTGATCCTTGACTGAATGAGTTTGATTAGTTGAGTAGTACACTACGGGCAAGCCTATGGTTCATCTTTTGTGATTTGAATGTTATTTCTGAGAGTGATTGAATTCTTTCTATCTTAAGTTCCTAATTGTTCTTAAATTTTGATTGTGTGTGGAACTACTCTCTTTTGTTTTGAGGGCACTTGATTCACGAAGGAAAGGTAATGCTTGACTTTTATGTTAAATTAAGTGAGTGGGTTATAAAAAATGCGTGGTGCTTTTGAGTCAAATCTTGAGATGAAGATGTTACACTATTGTGCTTAGTCTATTTTAAATATTCTTGGTGTAATGAGTTAGGAGGGTTGTTTGAAAAAAGTTGTGCTTATATAAAGTGTAGTTTGATTGCTCGAGGACGAGCAATGATTTAAGTGTGGGGTGTTAATGGTAGGCTATAATCTCGTGTTTTAGTCGCTTATTGCACTCTAATTACTGCACTTTAATTGAGTTTGAGCTTTAATCGCGAGTGTTTTGCACTGATTGTTTGCTTTATGCCTTGTAGGAGGATTTCGAGCTATGCGGATGTTATAAATTGAATTTGAGTGATTTGGAGCTTTGAAGTCTAAGTAAAAGCCCAAGAGGGTTAAGCCGGGATCGTGTTTGGGGGTCGAGGACCAAGTCTGCATGCCAAAATCGAAGCAAAATCCGTAGTCTAAGAAATTTGCGCTAATGCGACGCACCGTGTGATGCGCTAGTGCAAATCTCTGCTGCTTGTCAGAACTAGCTCTCTGAAGATTCCCACCGCTGCCCCGCATGGCACGTCGCCCCATGCGGTGCGCCTGTACAAATTTTACAGAGTATTTATCCTATTTCGTGCAGGAAAAGGTGTTTTCGTCTGGGACCAACCCTACTTGGTATAAATACATGAAAATATTATTTTTGAGACTTTTGACACATTTACGACCTAAGGAGGCTAAGGAGAAGTTGGAGAAGCAAAAGCACAAGGATTTCATCATTCAATCCTAACTCAAGACAAAGGTTTGAATTGTTTTATGTTTCCCTTTAACTTAAACTTATTTGTGATTGATGGATTTGGCGTATTGAGAATTGTTTGTGGATATTAACTTTAGCTTTTATGTATTAAATCGTTTTAGGTGTTTTAATTGTTGCATCTATTTTCACGTGTTCATTAAAGAGGCATAACTTATGATGTTTTTGCATTATTTTGTTTGTTAAATTCATTGGTTCTTCTAAGTAATGAAAAGAGGCTAGTTGAATTACTACTTAGACCTAGTTAGGAGGATAATTGAAAGAGCTTCTCCTAAAGACTAATCCACTATGAATTCTGGCATATCTTCACCGAGCTTAACTTAGTTCTTATTGTGAGGTTGAGACTTAATCGAGAGAGGAGTTTCTACAGAATATTTGAACCAATAATAGAGTGAATTCGAGAGACTCACTTGAATCTTAGGGAATCGGCAGGAGTTAAATCCCAGACAATTATCTTGCACCTATCCAATCAACCCCTTATTTTCTCCCATTGATATCTTCCCTTACTCATTACTTGCGTTGATTGTCATTAGTCAATACTTTAGAGTGTAAGTGAATGTCAGTTTTAATCACACAAATTTAATTTGTCAATCATCTTGGATAGCAATTAAACTAGAGGCTACGAAAACACTGTTTAAATCCAATCCCTGTGGATACGATATTATATTATACTATATTCAACTAGCGAGCATGTTGAACTAGTCATGATGGCACTTGTAATGACTCACTTTATTTCCCCGAATTTATTTCATTTATTATATTATGAGAAATTAAGTCGAGTTAAATCTACTTGAAGTAATTGAAGGGATATGAGACACATAGTCTTATTTAAGAAAGTCTAAGCCGCTAAAGTCAACTACGAGATTGACTTTTGAGTTAGAAGGCTCGGATTTGAAATCCGACGACTCGACTAGCTTCGGGATAGTATATATGACTTAGACGAGCGACCGGAAGAATTTTAATAGACCTCGAACAATGTTAAAATTGAATCGAGGAAGTTCGGATCTCCGGTTGATAGGTCGAATTTTTATCCGGAAGTCGGAATGAAATTCCGAAAGTTGCTGTAGGTTCCTTATGTAATTTTGGACTTGCGTGCAAATTTTCAGACCATTCGGACTTTGTTTGGTCGAGTTCGGATCGAAGGCTCGAATTGAGGATCCTTAGAGTTCATCGAATTGCTTTTAATGCAAATTCTATAAAACGATGTTCGTTTTATTGTTCCAATGATTGGAACAAGTTTGAATGAGGTTATTGAACATGTGTGCATGTTCGGATGAAGTCCCGAGGGTCTCGGGTGAATTTTGGATCATTAACAGGACTTAGTTTGTCGCTTCATGAAGCGACAAACGTCGCGCCTCTGGTATAATTGAAATTTGAATAAGTAAATAAACTCCAAATTCAGTTTTGTTTAAAGCATTAGATTCATATCGAAATTTCGGAGCCGTAGCAAAAAGAATCGTCTAAATCGGACTCCGTATGAGAAAGTTAGGCTTATTTTCGTAACAAGGAAGAAATCTGCCAAAATGGCAGATTCGCGATCGCAAACTGACCGCGAATCAGTTTCGCGAATCGCGAAATTTGGCCTGGAGGTCGCGAAATTGGGCAGAAACTTGGGTTTCCTTTCTGCTGACTTCGCGATGGATTTGCTGACCGCGAAATAGCTTCGCGAAACGCGAAATCTCACCTGGAGGTCGCGAACACGGACAGAAACTTGGGTTTCCTTTTGCTGATTTCGCGATGGGAAGTGCGAACCGCGAAATGGTTTCGCGAAACGCGAAATCCTTCCTTGGCGTCGCGAACCTGGGCAGTGTACTGGGCAGCCTACTGGCTGACTTCGCGATGGATTCGTTGTACGCGAAATGGCTTTGCGAATCGCGAAATGCCACTTTGGGGACGCGAATTTGCTGATTTTCAGCATTTTTTTTTGGCTAACTTTTTATCCACTATAAATATGAATCTAGGGTTCATTTGGGGACATATCTCAGACGTAAAACACAATACCCACTGAGCAAAAACCCTAGCAAACATAAAGAATCACTCAAATCAACCCTCAAACCTACATGCAATCAAGATTTCGAGATTAATCTTGCAAGAAAAGAGGGTTGAACTAGCTTAGAACGTTTGGAGGCTTTGAGAAGGAGATTGAAGTACGGTTTGGAACAAATAGGGAGGGAAACTTAAGAGAATCATCGGGTAAGTGTTTCATACCCTAAAATCCCTCTTAGATTTATGTTTCCTATACTTAACCCCATTCTAAACCCACGAAATTGTGGAAAGGAAGAACCTAGGGTTCTTCTCTATTTCTAAAATTATGAAATTGGG
>MCJB01048435.1:63282-75426 GCA_002018475.1 Nicotiana obtusifolia | reverse complement strand
TTCTGTTCCTTGAATTCAATTTGGACTTGGCCAGTTCTGGGATCTGCCTTAGTAGGTTTTACTTTTATTCGATTAACTCGGTATGGCCTTAGCCCTTTAAAGATTCGGGGTTCGCCTTAGTAGGTCTTATTCCCCTCCGAGTTTCGTTAATCGGTATGGCCTTAGCCTTTTAAGAATCGGGGTTGCCCTTAGTAGGTCTTATTCCCTTTCGAGTTTCATTAACTCGGTATGGCCTTAGCCTTTTAAGGATCAGAATTGGCCTTAGTAGGTTTTATTCCCCTTCGAGTTTCATTAACTCGGTATGGCCTTAGCCTTTTAAGAATCGGGGTTGGCCTTAGTAGGTCTTATTCCCCTTTGAATAAATTTGATTTTCGGATGAATCCCCGAGTGAGGCAGTATTTAATTGAACAAAGAAAATCAAAATGGCCCTTGGGCTCGGAGACAGGATATTGGTGCAAGAGATCTTTATTCTTTTTCACGTGCTTGTACAATTTATTTCGAGGATAGATCAATCTATTTGGGTACAGTTCCTTTGACCGTTCGGCCCTTACATCGATTCCTAATGATCTTTGATTTTAGGGATGTTTCCTCGAATTGAAGTAGCCAAGCAGCCTTCCGATATTTGAGGTTAATTGATGATTAGCACCGAATATTGTTGTCATCGATCTATGATCGGTCTTCAAATCTAAGTTAGCACGATTTACTGGTTTCCTCGTTAAAAACCTTGCCGCAAAACCCAATTTGGGACAAAATCGGTCGAAGGAAAAAAGAGTGCAACGCGTGCTTTCAGTCCTAACATCTCGTACTTTCCGATTCGAGGCTACTTTATTTGATACCTTTGAATGTTAGTTTGTCGATGTAGCATAAAAATAAGTAAAATGAGGAATAAAGGATCGTACCTTAATAGTAGTATCGTTTCAAGTGATTTATGTTCCAGTTGTTTGGTAGCTGTTTGCCGTCCATCGTTCCAAGCTTGTATGATCCTTTCCAAGTGATCTTTATGATGGAGTAAGGTCCTTACCAGTTCGGTCCCAATTTCCCTTCGTTCGGGTTTCGTGTGTTGGGTGTGACCTTCCTGAGTACTAAATCTCCGATGTTGAAATGTCGAAGATGGGTTCTCCTGTTGTAGTATCTTTCGATCTTTTTTTTTGAGCGGCCAATCGAACGAGGGCAGCTTCCCTTCTTTCGTCCAATAGTTCCAGATTCGTATTCATAGCCTCGTGGTTCGATTCTTCGGTCGCATAGCGGAACCTGACACTTGGTTCACCGAGTTTGACTGGTATCAAAGCTTCAGCACCGTACACCAGGGAAAAGGGAGTGGCTCCGGTGCTAGATTTCTCGGTCGTACGATACACCCACAGGACTTAAGGCAATATTTCTTTCCATTTCCCCTTTGCATTGGTTTACCTCTTTTTGAGATTTTGAAGTATTGTTTTGTTGGTAGATTCGGCTTGTCCATTCCCACTGGGGTGGTAGGGCGTTGATAGGATTCTTTTGATCTTGTTATCTTCGAGAAATTTTGTCACTTTGCTGCCGACGAACTGGTTCCTGTTGTCACACACGATCTCTGATGGCATCCCAAACTGATATATGATGTGATCCCAAATGAACTCGATTACTTATTTTTCCCTAACCTTCTCATATGCCTGCGCTTTCACCCATTTGGAGAAATAATCAATCATAAAAAAAATGAATTGAGCCTTACCTGGTGTGTAGGGAAGAGGGCCAATGATGTCCATTCCCCATTTCATGAACGACCATGGTGATAAGACCGAATGCAACGTCTCCCCGGGCTGGTGGATCATCGGGGCATGTCTTTGACATTCGTTACATTTGCGAACGAAATCCTTCGCATCCTTTTCCATATCGATCCAATAATAACCGGCTCGGATTATTTTTCGGATTTGGGGCTCGGCACCTGAATGATTCCCACAAGTACCTTCGTGGATTTCTCTTAAAACGTATTCAGTGTCACCCGATCCCAGACATATCGCGAGGGAGCTGCCGAACGTTCTTCTAAATAGAGTTCCATCATCGGATATGCAGAATCGAGCCGCCTTTGTGCGCAAGGCTCTTGATTCTTCTAGATCTGAGGGGAGTTTTCCGGAGCTGAGGTATTCTATGTATTTGTTCCTCCAATCCCATGTCAGACTCGTCGTATTGATTTCCGTATGGCCTTCTTCCACTACTGACCTCATAAGCTGTACGACCTTTTCGGATTCGATCTCATCATCTTCGATCGATGATCCCAAACTGGCGAGGGCATCGGCTTCGCTGTTTTGCTCTCGAGGTATGTGTTTTAAGGTCCATTCTTTGAACCTACGTAGTGTAACTTGTAGTTTGTCTAAATATCTTTGCATTCGTCCTTCTCTGACCTCGAAAGTTCTGTTGACTTGATTCACCACAAGAAGGGAATTGCACTTTGCTTCAATTATTTCCGCTCCCAGGCTTTTGTCTAGTTCTAAACCTGCAATCATGGCCTCATATTCTGCTTCATTGTTAGTTAATTTCACAATCTTGATAGACTGTCGAATTGTGTTACCGGTTGGGGGATTTAGCACGATACCAAGCCCCGATCACTTCGCGTTCGAGGCACCATCTGTGAACAGGGTCTACACTCCCGAAGGAGTCCCCGATCCGGCCAGTAGCTCTCTTTCGACCTCGGGTATTTGGGATGGTGTAAAATCGGCGACGAAATCTGCCAACACCTGAGATTTAATGGCGGTTCGGGGTCGATATTCGATATCATACCCACTTACTTCGATAGCCCATTTGGCCAATCAGTCGGAGAGCTCGGCCTTATGCATTATGCTCCTTAACGGGTAAGTCATTACGATACATATGGCATGACACTGAAAATAAGGCTTCAGTTTTCTGGAGGCACTCAACAAAGCGAGTGCTAGTTTTTCCAAATGAGGGTACCTATTTTTAGCCTCGCCTAAGGTTCTGCTAAGGTAATAAATTGGAAATTGCGTACCTTGCTCTTCTCGAACTAGAACTCCACATACTGCTACTTCCGAGACCGCAAGGTAAAGGTACAGCCGTTCACCTGTCTTCAGTGTATGTAGCAAGGGCAGGCTAGACAGATACCTTTTAAGCTCTTCTAAAGCATGTTGGCATTCTGGTGTCCATGAGAAGTTGTTCCTCTTTTTCAATAGATTGAAAAATCGATGGCTTTTATCGGATGATCTTGAAATAAATCGTCCCAAAGCGGCTATACGGCCTGTCAGCTTTTGTACAGCTTTCACATTATCTACAACTGTGATGTCCTCGATAGCCTTGATCTTTTCGTGGTTGATTTCTATTCCTCGATTCGAGACCATGAAATCGAGGAACTTGCCCGAGCCCACACCAAACGCGTATTTTTTCGGGTTAAACTTCATGTTGTATTGTTTCAACACGTCGAATGTTTTCTGCAAATGGTTCAAATGGTCCTTTGCTTTCAGGGACTTAACTAGCATATCATCAATATAAACTTCCATCATTTTTCCTAGTTGTTTTTCAAACATTTGGTTTACTAGGCGTTGATAAGTGGCTCCTGCATTTTTTAACCCGAATGGCATCACATTGTAACAGTATGTGCCATACTTAGTGATGAAGGATGTTTTTTCTTAGTCATCCGGGTCCATTCGTATTTGGTTATAGCCAGAGTAAGCATCGAGAAAGCTAAGGGTCTCATGGCCAGCGGTAGCATCAATCATGCGATCGATGTTGGGTAAAGGGAAAGAATCTTTTGGGCATGCCTTATTCAGATCCTTATAATCTACACACATTCTTAGTTTATTCCCTTTTTTAGGGACTACTACTATGTTTGCTAACCATTCCGGGTATTTAACCTCCCAAATGGACCCTATCTTTGGAAGCTTAGTTACCTCATCCTTGATGAATGTGTGTTTGATCTCGGACCGAGGCTTCCTTTTTTGCTTGACCGGTCGGAACTTCTGATCTAGGCTTAGCTTGTGAGTTGTTATCTCCGGTGGTATACCTGTTATATCATGGTGGGACCAAGTGAAGCATCTTCGTTAGTTATAAGAAATTGGATAAATTTTGTCCTGAGCTTGGAGCTTAGGCCCGAGCCCAGGTATACCTTTCGTTCTAGCAAGTCTTCTCGGAGTGAGACTTCCTCGAGTTCCTCAATTGTCAATTTGGTAGCATCGGATTTATCGGGATTGGTGAAAGATCTGGGGATTCCGTAATCGTCATCCTCGAGATATGCTTATTTATCTACGTTTGTCGAGGATGATATCTGGGATTGCTATTTTATCTTGTTCTCGACCCTTTGTGAAGGAACTACTGGTACTGGTGTTATTTCTTCCACTGCGAACATTTCTTTCGCAGCCGGTTGTTCCCCGTAAACCGTTATAATTCCATCGGGTGATGGGAATTTCAATACTTGGTGCAGCGTCGAAGGCACGTCTCTCATGTCGTTGATCCACGGTCTCCCGAACAGAGCGTTGTACCTCATGTCCCCACCGATTACGCAAAACTTCATTTCTCAAATGGTTCCGGCAGTGTTTATCGGCAACATTATTTCGCCCTTGGTTGTTTCACACGGCATGTTGAACCCATTGAGTACTCGGACTGTAGGGATAATTCGATTCGTTAGACCGAGTTGTTCTACGACCCATGACCAGATTATATTGGCCGAACTGCCTGGGTCGACCAATACGCTTCACTTTAAGTTTGTGTATAAGCACAGATATCACTAGCGCGTCATTGTGAGGTTGCATAATCCCTTCCGCACCTTCCTCACTAAAATGTAAGATTCCCTCCATCGCGTAATCTCGAGTGCGTTTTTCCCTGGTGACGGATATCTTGTTGCGTTTCAGTATCGGACCTTGAGGGGCGTCTATTCCACCAATAATCATGTTAATCGTGTGTTGTGGCTCTTCTTGGTTTGCTTGTTTATTTCTGTTTCCGTAATGATTCTTCGCTCGGTCGCTCAAGAATTCTCGAAGATGTCCGTTTTCGAGCAACCTTGCCACCTCTTCTCTTAATTGTCGGCAATTTTCTGTCCTGTGTTCGTGTGTACCGTGATATTTGCATATCAGATTAGGATCCCTTTGGGCCGGATGATTGTAACGGTCGATGCCACTTGGTGTCCTTGATGCGACCGATAGCTGATATGAGAGTAGCCGCATCAACATTGAAATTGTATTCCGATAACCGTGGTGCTTTTTGGTGACCGGTGGTTCTCTCGAAATTGCCTTTAATTATGGGCCCTCGGTTATTCCGACCTTGATCGTTTCTCCTTTCGTGTCTTGGGGAGTTTTGCCTTGCTGTAGTGATTTTTCTATCCCCGTGATGGCCGATGCCAATCTCTATTCAGCCTCGGTTCACGATAAATCTCCCTTCGAACTCTATCATGAGTTCTGACGGGATAAATGGATCCCGAAGGGGCTCCAAGTTGATCATCTTCAACTCTGATTTTTGATTGGTATCGGTTATGTACATCTGCCCATGTGACAGCTGGATATTCTATCAAGTTTTGCTTGAGTTGCTGTGAAGCCGTCGAACATCGAGCGTTGAGCCCCTGGGTGAAGGCTTGAACAGCCCAATCGTCAGTGACCGGTGGCAGGTCCATCCGCTCCATCTGAAAACGAGATACAAATTCTCTGAGCATCTCGTTATCTTTTTGTCTAACTTTGAATAGGTTCGACTTCCGCATTACTACTTTGATAGCGCCTGCATGTGCTTTTAATAAGGAATCTGCAAGCATAGCTAAAGAGTCAATGGAATTAGGGGGTAAGTTATGATAACATGTCATGGCCCCTTCGACAAGGTTTCCCCGAACTTTTTCAAAATAACGGACTCGATCTCGTCGTTTTCTAAGTCGTTCCCTTTTATAGCGGATGTGTATGCGGTCACATGCTCATTTTGATCTATTGTTCCATTGTACTTGGGGATTTCCGGCATGTGAAATTTCTTGGGTATTGGTTTTGGAGCGGCGCTCGATGGGAAAGGTTTCTGTACAAATTTTTTGGAATCCAAGCCCTTTAATATCGGGGGTGCTCCTGGGATTTGATCCACCCTGGAATTGTACGTTTCTACCTTTTTGTCGTTAGCCTCGATTTTTTTTTCTCCAGACTCGACTCGTCTGGTTAATTCTTCGAGCATCCTCATGATCCCGGAGTTTGCCCTCGATTCACCTTCATTCGGATCTTCTGTGACTGGTTCATTCTCAGGAATAGTTACCCGAGAAGGGTCGAGCTCAACTTTGTTTGATATTTGGCTTCGATTTTGTAATTGAGCAATGGTTTCCTGCTGGGCTTGCAACATGTCAAAGATCATTCTGAGACTGATCCGTCCCTTTCGTCGTTTTGGGGACCCAGTGTTGTTGATTGATGTTGCCTACGAACGCTATTTGTCGGACTAGTAGTTTGATCTACACCGACTGCCACTTGTGAATTAGCGTCGATCTGATTTGCTGTGTTGTTGTTTTTTTAGAGCCTTGATGATCAAATTCATTATCGACGTACAAAGGCATAGATTTTGAATGAGACATAGCTGTACTGTAACCTGAAATCAGAGATACTTCACAAAGCAAGTGTAAAACAATTTGCGTGACAAAAAATATTGTATCAAACACTCACTATTATCCTTAGCCCCATAGTGGGCGCCAAACTGTTTACCTTTGGCTTCAGATAACAATTAAATTTATACGTGGTTTTAAGGACACGTGATTTGATTTGATACAAATAACGAATAATATAATGGAGATTAAAGTCAGTAAATAAATGAAGAAGAAATGCAAACCACAAGCCTTGAATAGTCTTGGCCTTGACTGATTTCTCCAAGATGAACAACAAAATATGAATGAAACCAAACGAATAAAGTAATAATAAAAGCAGACTTCTTTTCTATGTTTTGATGATTGTTTCATGAGATATCCTAGAATAATTACATTGCCCCTTTATATAGCGTGGAGATAATCTTTTATACAAGGCAATAATCTGTTTATAAGGTAAAATATCTCTTGATATGCTGATTTAACGGTCTTATTGATTGGTGCCTTGATTCCCGCCGAGATGCTTACTTATCACGGGATTTCCGGTTCTTTCGTTATTCAAATTTGATAACTTACCCTAGGGCATTTCTCGGAATCGAGCTCAATAGGTTCATCCCGGGTACCATGGCTTCAAGTTCTGATTCGATGTTGTTCAATCTCGACCTTCGATCTTTAATACCTCGATATTCCTGCTTCGATGCTATTCGGTCTCGCTCTTCGATCTTTGATATCTTGACCTCGGTTTACCGAACAGTAATTACGATCGATACCAAGCGTATAAACTAGAGCCCGATTTATCCCTATGTAGACAGTCCGAGTTCGACCCGTACAACATGCTCTTACCTTTTAGATTTCTCTTTACATTCCTTTTTTTAAGAAAACATAATAACTAAAGATAAAGGTTTTCATCAGAAAAAAACTTGACAACATATTATTTTATTTAACATATCTATGATAAACATAACATACCATGTAAGACACTTTTGCTAAAAAATATATAGTTAATTCCAAATTTTCAGATAAGAAGTTGGGCCTTCGACTCATTCATGTGCTGTGCAATGGGATGAAACATTCACGGATCTACACTCAATAAAGGAAGTGCACTGCATTCTTTCATCTTTGAGAACTTAATAAAGTAACAGTACCTAGTCATAAACTAATTAAACAATCGTGCACACTTTTTGTTTTTCGAAAAATAGAAACTTATGAATTAATGGTGCTCATCAACAATGATTCTTTTATAACAGAACTCTTTAACAAAAAGAAAAAAAATATTTTCTTATTTTTCGAGTATTTTATTTTTCTTGATTGTTTTTAATTAATATGATGAAATTGTGAAGTCAGAATTTTAGGCTGAAAAATTGAAGGTGAAATGTATACAGGTGCTCTACGCTACTATGTTCAGCATCATGAAGCTTTTTGAGGGGGAAAAAAATATATTAAGACACTTAAAACATAGATAAATTACCAAATAAATTTATGTTAAAAAGTGGAGCACCAATCTATCATAACTGCAATATCGTGCTCATACTCAGAATAATATAATAAAAGTAGATTGATTTAAAACCTATCATGAATGACATCAGTATTTAATAGTCAAGATAAATTATCTCATTAGCATCTATTTTTGCTGTCTAATTGTATAGGAAAAAATATGACATGACACGTGGCTGCTTAAAGGAAGGATACGTGGAACACAAAATGGAGATGACCATCGAACATAGCTATTCTGCTTGTCACCGGAAGAAATAACGATCATAAAAGGAGTATTAAATGTTTTGCACCCGGTAACATTTAATACGGAATATTCTGTAGCATTAAGGATGATGGCCCGTTATAAGGAATTTGATATTTATGTCTAACATTACATCTTCATGACGTCCCTCATAATTGACATTGAAGGAGCGCATGATCCTAGGACTTCCTTCCCTAGTCATAGCTATAAATAGAGAGCTCAGTTATCATTGTAAGGGACACGAATTTTCTGGCTAACTTACACTACATTCTATGCAGCATTTTAATACAATTTTACTCTCTCGCTTTTGATCTTATCATTGTTGTGCCCGAAAACCTTGTTCCCCGACTCATTAGCTATGCTATTTGATCTATATTCTAAGGCTAAGTATTTTATATTTCATCAGTTATTTCAGTACTTTTTTGGATAAAATTAATTCACTTGTTTAGAAACCACGAACAAATTCAACTGTACCGTTTTTCGGGTAAACAGTTTGGCGCCCAAGTGGGGCCTAGACAACCGTGCAATTACATTGATCCTTGCCTTTTTTACTAACAAGTTTGATTATTTTTTTCTTAGCAAAAATCACAAAAGAAATGGAAGATAACACTATTAATGACACACGCAACCCTGAAATTCAAGGGGAGCAGCCTCATTTCGAGGATACAATCAGTAACACTCGCAATGAGGAGAACTACGCCACACCGACGCATGACGGGCGATACCCTCGACAGGTTCGGGAGAGGATTCCTGATGATGCTGATGAGGAGCATGTAGCATGTGCAGTGAGGGTCCTGCAAGAGCAACATGAAATCATTCTAGGCCATCTCACGCGGCAGGATCAGGTTATGATGGAACTAAAGCAGGCGCTATCAGGTGCTTCAAATAATGCGAACAGGCGAGATCCGATTCCTCCTGAGGTTCCCGCAAGCCAAACGACGCGGAGAGTCGACAACAACACTCCCAGGGCCGAAATTGGCTCCTATGGGGCCGGGGGGAGTAGATCCGGCCTCAACAACGATAATGATCCGTTCAAGGAGGAACTTTTGTAGTTCATGAAGGAAGTAAACGCCCGCATGGATTAATCCCGGGCGTACCACCAATATTGAAGAGCCCGAACTCGTAAAAAGTATATTCAGTTACCGTACAAGCCGAGTGCGGCCCCGGAATTAATCTCTAAGTGGTTCAAAATGCCCAAAGTGTCGAAGTATGACGAAACTTCAGATTCGCAGGAGCACATTACCACTTATACAACAGCAGTGAAAGGAAATGATTTGGCTCCTCAAGAAATTGAGTCCATGTTGCTGAAGAAATTTGGTGAGATTCTCACGAGGGAGCTTTAACGTGGTATTCACTATTGCCCGAACATTCCATAATTTCTTTGAGATGCTCGCAGATTCTTTCATCAAGGCTCATGCCGGTGCTAGAAATGTGCATGTCCCGAAAGGCCGACATATTCAAGATCGCACAGGGAGAGTTCGAGTTATTATGAGAGTACGTCACTAGGTTCCAGAAAGAAAGGATGTTACTACCGGTGGTCCCGGATGAATGGGCAGCTGAAGCATTCACCAAAGGTTTAAATCCGAGAAGTTCGGACGCTTCCCGGAAGTTGAAGGAAAGTCTGCTCGAGTTCCAAGCGACAACTTGGGCGGATGTCCACAACCGGTACGAGTCGAAAATAAGGATCGAAGACGATTAGGTTGGCTTCCCAACATCGACTAAAGGATGGGAGAAGAACAGAGAAAAAATGAAAGATGATATTAACACATATAGAAGGACTTCGAGAAGCCGATTTTGCCCTATGAGCATACAGAAGGTCATGGCAGGAACTTCCGGAGAGCAGACAGGTTCACTGTTGATAGAAGGACCGATCGTGGCCGGAACAACAGATCGCTGCAGGGTAGAGAAACCTCGGGGTCGCGAGATTCTTGTTACCCAAAATTATCAAAATATTACTTCAATGTCATTGTTGTAGAGTTGGTATTGGCCATGAGGAATATCAAAGAGGCACGGTTCTCAAGACCTATGAAATCTGATCCCAGCCAGAGGGATCCTAATTTATGGTGTGAATATCATGGCACTAACAACCACCGGACTGGGGACTGCCGACACCTCCGAGAAGAAGTGGCAACGCTGTTAAAAAATGGTCACCTCAGAGAATTCTTGAGCGATCGAGCTAAAAGCAACTATGGTCCGAACAAGAATATTAGGTACCAAGGTATTTTCAAGTACCAGAAGAGGCGGACGCGACGAAGTCCACGGCAGAAGAACTGGAGCAGGTTGCATTGTTCGAAGAATTCCTAGAAAGGAAATTCCATTTGGGAACAGGACTACACCCGGAGCACAAGTCTGCTTTTATTGAATTCCTTAAAATTAACGCCGATTGTTTTGCATGGCTGTACACAAGTTAAGCTTGGATCCCAACATACCTCCAGTAAGGCAAAAGAAGCGCCCTATTGCTAAAGCAAGGAATAAATTTGTCAAAGAAGAGGTAACTCGTTTACTTAAGATTGGTTCAATCCGAGAAGTAAGATATCCGGACTGGCTAGCCAATGCAGTAGTACCTAAGAAAAATAATAAATTTCGCATGTGCGTAGGTTATAAGAATCTTAATAAGGCATACCCGAAAGACTCATTCCCATTGCCAAATATCGATCAGATGATTGATGCTAGGCCGGGCACGAGTTAATGAGTTTCCTCGATACTTATTCTGGGTACAATCAAATCAAGATGAACCCAGAAGAACAGGAAAAGACTTCGTTTGTAACGAATTTTGGCATATATTGTTACAATGTGATGCCCTTCGGGCTAAAAAATGCCGGAGCCACTTATCAACGGCTCATGAATAAGATGTTTGAAAAGCAAATAGGAAAGACTACGAAAGTATACATAGACGATATGCTCGTTAAGTCTTTGAATGCAGGTGACCTCTTGAAGCATTTGCAAGAAACATTTGACATCCTGAGGGAGCATAATACGAAACTTAACCCCGAAAAGTTTGCGTTCGGGGTCAGTTCGGGTATGTTCCTAGGATTCCTAGTATTACAAAGGGGAATTGAGGTAAATCCGGACAAAATCAAGGCCATTGAGGACATCCCAGATCAATTGTCTAGCGTAAAAAAAGTCCAAAGACCCACGAGGAGATTGGCATCTTTGAGCAGGTTCATTTCTGGTTCATCAAAAAATGTTATCGCTTCTTCGCACTACTCAAAAAGAGAAACAATTTCGAGGGGACACCAGAGTGTCAGCAAGCCTTGAAGGAATTGAAGAAATATTTGTCAAGCCCTTCGTTACTCTCAAAAGCAAAGGAAGGTGAAACATTGCTACTCTACCTCGCGGTTTAAGAAGTTGCGGTGAGTGCAGTTTTAGTCCGAGAGGAAAAAGGTACGCAATCCCATTTATTATGTTAGAAAGATTATAAAGGGAACAGAAACTCTCTACCCACATCTGGAAAAGCTGGCCTTAGCTCTCATAATAGACGTTCGGAAGCTGAGGCCCTACTTCCAATGCCACTCGATAGCTGTGGTAACTACTTTCCTTTTGAGGAATATCCTCCATAAACCCAAGCTCTCGGGTAGATTGGCCAAATGGGTCGTCCAAATAAGTGAATTTGATATAGAGTATAAACTGAGGATTGCAATTAAGTCGTAAGTCTTGACTGACTTCGTGGCCGACTTCAGTTCGGGACTATTGCCTCTGGCAGCTAAGGAGGCAATAATGGTGTCAGAATCGACATCGGGAGTTTGGACCTTATTTATGGGCAGAGCTTCAAACGTAAAAGGTTCGGGGCTCGAAATAGTTTTTATCACGCCTTCGGGGAAACCTTAAGGCAAGCCATCAGAATGATTCCTCTAACTAATAATGAAGTAGAGTACGAAGCTTTGATTGCAGGGCTCGAATT
>MCJB01048435.1:49378-63154 GCA_002018475.1 Nicotiana obtusifolia | reverse complement strand
GCTTGACTCCGAAGTCATCGAAATGAAATGTGATTCGCAGTTGGTGGTAAATCAGGTCTACGAAATTTTTGACACCAAAGAGGAACGTATGCAACAATACATAGTAAAGGCTCAGGCTCTATTGGCATGATTCTGGGAGTGGTCAATAACTCATATGCCGAGGGAAGATAACGCGGAGGCAGTTGGATTGGAAAATTTGGGCTCATCAACAGAAATCCAAGGATTAGAATCAGGGATGATAGTACAACTGATGAACTCAGCCTTGGACACAGATGGTTACTATGAGGTGAATTCTACTAATTTGGTCTGGGATTGGAGAAACAAAATAATCGATTATCTCAAGCATGAAAAGTTGCCTGAAGACCCCAAAACATCAAGATCGATGCGCGTCAAAGTTGCACGTTATAGCTTCAAGAAAGGCCAATTGTATAGAAAATCCTTTCAAGGCCCGTTGGCCCGGTGCTTAGGGGCATCAGAAGCTAACTATGTCATGATAGAAGTCCATGAAGGGATATGCGGCGACCACTCATGTGCAGATTCTTTGGTGCTGAAATTAGTTCTGGCAGGATATTACTGGTCCCGTATGGAGCAAGACACCAAAGAATTCGTACGAAAATGTGATAAGTGCCAATGCTACACACCACTAGTACATCAACCGGCAGAACCCCTACATTCGGTTCTGTCCCCGTGGCCATTCATGAAATGGGGGATGGACATCGTTGGACCGCTACTACCGGCTCCCAGAAAGGTAAGATTTCTTTTAATTTTAACTGACTATATTTCTAAATGGGTGGAAGCAGGTCGTCATCAGAATATGGGAGAACGCGAAGTGGTCGACTTCCTGTGAAAAAATATAATTTGCAGGTTTGGAATACCAAAAGAGATTGCATGCGACAATGGGCCGCAGTTTGTCGGTGCAAAAATTACAAAGTTCCTTGAAGATATAAAGATAAAGAGAATTACCTCTTCGCTTTATCATCCAAGCGCAAATGCTCAAGCGGAGTCAACAAACAAAGTGATTATTCAAAAACTCAAGAAAAGGTTAGAAGCAGCAAAAGGCAACTGGCCCGAAGAATTACCTGGAGTTCTATGGGCCTACCGAACTACGACCAAATCAAGAACAAGAGAAACCCCTTTTTCCCCTGTATATGGTGCAGAAGCTTTGATACCGGTGGAAGTGGGGGAACCAACCTTAAGGTATTTCCAGGCGAACGAAGAACCGAACAACGAAGTAATGCTAATCAACTTGGAGTTGCTCGAGGAACGCAGGGACTTGGCGCATGTCAGAATGGCAGCCCAAAAGCAGAGAATGGAGAGATATTATACTCGAAGAGCCAACCTCCGATATTTTAAATTAGGAGACTTGGTCTTGAGGAAGGTAACCTAAACACCTGGGAACTCAACGCAGGCAAGTTAGGCCCAATATTGGAAGGCCCTTACCGGGTTTCAGCCATCACCGAGAAAGGATCATACGAATTGGAGAATCAAAACGGAGACAAGTTACCCAACAACTGGAATGTGGCTCACCTCAAAAGATATTACTGCTGACGAACAATGGTCAAACGGAAAGTATGTGCTGCACTCTTTTTCCTTTCGTTCAGTTTTTGTCCCAATTGGGTTTTCTGACAAGGTTTTTAACGAGGCAGCAATGGAAAGCATACTACAAAGACAACAGTGATAAGACCTTTGATAACAAGGAAAACAAGTAAGTTTCCACTCGAGGACGATGAGATAATCTTTGCTTCGATAGCAAATTCCCACCGAGAAGTTAAATGTGCTATCGAACAGAGGTTACCCAATTGTTTCCAAGCACAAACAACTAGAGGAATGTTAGGCATTTTTTCGCTTGATAGCATGGGTTCCTAATGGGAAACAAGATATGTTACTGAATGAAGGATTACCTAGCAATTCATCGGTGGGATCTTCGAAGACACAAGACTTCAAGTGTTCCAAAAACTCGCATTCTTCGCATTCGAACACTGGGAGGAATGGTATGAGGATACGGAAACACTAAATGCCAGGCAACACTAAATGCCACATCAACCGCGGAACGAAAATCCGGAACTGAATACATCATCGAGACTGGGGACTACGCAGCTAGCACTGTAGAAACAAGTTGTACAAGATAGCCACAAGTCATGGCAGTTTCTTTATAGCCACAAGTCATGGCAATTTCTTTTATGCATAGCAAAATGCTTATGTACGTTTGAAAATAGAAGGAATTAAATGAAATGAAATTCTTTTGTTTTTATCTTGTTTCTTGTCTGAATGATGATTAATTTTACCATTTGAAAGTTAAACAAGTATTTCAAATGTTTTAATTGTGCAATAATGAACAAGAGACGTTCTCTTCAAGAGCACTGTAAACATAAGAGGGCCCTCTCTAATAAAAACCCTCACGTTAAAGGGTTGGTTTCAGAAGAATCAATGCCCGGAATCCATAATGCCATCGGAAAAAATACACCCGAAGCTGCATACGAAAAAGACGCAAAAGGCAAACTTGCACAAATACTTATTTAAACACTCATGTAAAAGGGATAATTCTCAGAACCGAAATGCTTCGAAGAAAAAGCATCCGAGATTACACATAAAAAAGACGCAAAAGGAAAACTTGCGCAAATACTTATTTAAACCCTCATGTAAAAAGGATAATTCTATAAACTGAAATGCTTTGAAGAAAAAGAATCCGAGATTACACATAATAAAGCACGAATAGAACAACATGCGTAGAATACTTAAGCAAATACGAAAGTTAAAGACTTGCATGAATATTCAAAATGAAAATAAGACTCAAACGATACTTGAGCAAAAAATATGTTATTATTTACAAGGGCGCATCAGAGTGATAAAGGTACAAAATAGAAAAAAGAAACAAAAAAGCTAAGTTGCAGCGTCTCTGGAATCAGAAGTAAGAGAAGTATCCGCATTCCCGGGAGTTAGTTCCACCGATGGCTCAACGTTTTCCCCAGCTTGGTCTTCGGCATCATCACCTTCCGATCCCTCTTCATTTTCCAAAACTCGGAACCAGAATCAGAATAACCTGGAGCATCAGACTGCACCGGGAGTCCATTTTTTGCAGCCAACTCAAGCTCTCTGGCCTTAACAATTTCGACATCAATGTCAATAATACTAGTCTTGGCCTCTCCCAAGGTTTTTCTCCTCATACTATACATGGAATAAGTTTTTCAACAATGAGAGAAGACGCTCGGTGCTTGAGTTCTTCTTTGAGTTGAGCAACTTCGGCGGAAAGGTTTTCCTAGGTGGACCTAATAGATTTGAGAATGACATCGAGCTCATGAGCAATTGAACTATAAAGCCTATTATGCTCGATAGTTTCTTGTACTTCTCCTCCAACTGGGCATGTTTCGCTACCACAACAGCAAGCTTTTCACTTTTGGAGTTTAATTCTGCCTCTTAGTTAATCTCTCTTTCATCGGAGGCAGCCTCACGATCGTTTGCAGCAAGAACGGCGTTCTGGACTTTTGCCCATTTAGCCTTGGGTTCATCAAATCTAATCCTTAACGGAAAAAGTTTCTTGGCTAAGGGTTACCACTTCTTGCTCGCTTTGCTGCAAACGAGCCTCCAAAACAACGCCCTCAGTAGCCTTGGTTTCCAGTTATCAGAGGCAGAGGACAGTCTGGTCCCGTTCCGCCAAAAGCTGATCCCTTTCAGAAGTAAGTTCTTCCTTCTCACGAATCCACCTTTGAAGGCGCTCAGAAGCAAGAAAGTTGGCCTACAAAACAAGAAGAGGTAAAACTTAGAGTATATTTGTTCAAAAGTAGAAGAAATAACAGAAGAAGAAAGGAACGTACTTCTGTGGCGTTATGCATAACATTGTTCAACAAGAACTCCCCAGAGAGTGTCTGAATCTTCTCCCAGTCTTTTTCGGAAGCCAAAGGCTTCAGATAGTTAGCAAGTTCCACCGGCCTCGAAAGCAAATTGCATCCGGTGGAGACTGAAAAGATAACACTCCTCCTCCTCTGTGGATCTTCAGAAGGGACAACATAATTTTGCCCCAAATTACCATGAACTGGGGACTGTGGAGGAGAGGCACCTTCTTCATGGTCAGGAACGGCCGATGGAGATGTTTTAGCAACCTTTGTTAGATGAGTGGATGAAGATGGGCATGATGTAGCAATTGCTGGTGATGGTGAAGGTGGAGATGAAGCTGATAGAGTGAAAGAGTGAGAAGCAGATGCATCAAATGCAGTGCTGGTTATTTGATGCTCGCCAACCAAAGACTGCATGGACCCGGTACTCAGCCTTGCAGTACCGGTTGCAGCAATCGGGGCCCGAGAGCGGGAATTGGCATTATCTACCAAATCAAATTCTCCCCACAGTGCTGAGACGTTATCTTCAGCTGTTGCAATTGTCTCAACAGGTCGAGCATCCTGTTGACATGATGAGGATCGTATCCTTCTATGTAAAGAAGCTCCCTCATCACTAGCTTCTTCATCATCGTCGATTATCACGATGTCTATAATCTGCCCCGAAGGAGGACCAGTCACTATTGCCACCGGGAATGACTTGGGGGCATCAACCTTTGCCCTCTTATTCTTTTCGGCCGCAGAGGAACGTCTTCTTTTTGGTTGCTTGTTCCCTGGCCGGGGACTCCGTGAAGAAATGTTTGCGCCCGAAGCAGGCCCGGAGATGCCTGTTCGAGTAAGTGCTTCGTGAAGCAGCCTCGCCGCATCAGCAAGGTCAGCCAAAACATCCTCCTCGAGGACATCAACTGAGCCTGCAGGTAGACCTAATTTTGTGAACAAGTTAGAAGGATTCAACCAAGTTCTTCATAACAAAAAGTGGAAACGAGGTAAATTAAAATTACCATGATTTTTGGACTTCCACTCGTATTTGATGGACAGTTCTTTCCACAAACGAGTTTTGTGATGTCCAAGATCTTCTGAACCCATCAGTCCAAGCCTTTTATCACCAGTGGGATCCATTGAGCACTGTAACAAAGGAAGGTTGAAGGATCAATACAAGCGTGAATGAATATTTAGTAAGAAAAGATGTATTAAAGAGAACTTACGAGAGCGGTTCCAAGCAAACGGAAAGGATAAAGCCGTTGTTGGGATAATGTCACTGGTGGCAACTGCAATGAACCGTTCCATCCACCCACGGTCGTTATCGTCGTCCATGCTAGACAGCAAATCATTGGTGGCCACGCTTGCAAAGGTTTATCATCCCCCCGCGAAATATTTTGGGGAAATAGAGATTCATCATATGAGCTAGGGTTAGCTCTTCTCCAGTTTCTAGGAACAGGCGTCGAAGGCAGGCAACCGTCCTCCACACTGAAGGACTTACTTATGCCAAACACACTTGATAGCGAAGGCAAAACTCCGCAATCATGGAATCAAGCTCTCCGCTCAAAGAAAATGCACCCAAAGTAAAGGGATACATGAAAAAATATGTAAACCCTTCCCTAGGAAAGTCACTCGCTCCGATAGGTCAGGAGCAATGATGTCCAACTCATGACATCGGCAGTCCTCCTTCACAGCAGGAATACTTGAAGGGCGAGTAGAAGAAGAGTACCTACTAACAGCCCATGTCCGAGGTTTAGTAGTAGGAAGTTTCTCTTCAAAATCCTTTAAAGTACTAAGCCTTCTTGGGATGATGGAACCCACCGTAGGAGGAACAGAATCCTCGCTTTTGTTCTTGCCCTTTGAACAACTAGCACGTTTTGAAGAGGAAGCCATTGGAATAGAAGGAAGGAAAGTTTTTGGTTTGAGGAAGATCTGAGAAAAGTTGGGAAATAAAGATGTGAAATAGAAGTTTGAGAGATTATGAAGTACATAAGATAAGGATGGTGCGTATAGCTAAAATTTTGGCGGCTAAATTCATGGCCATGATTACCTCGATAATCGGCAAAAAGCGTGCTAAATCATGGGAAGACACATGTTTGGGGCACTAAATGCGGAGAGACAGGCGTCTAATCTACTGTCAGTGGCCTTTAAAAGGAATTATAGTAATTCCCACCAAAAGAGTGTTTCTACCAACTTCCCGATAACACAAAGTTATGTCACCGGAAAGCAGGGGGACTATCTGTATAGAGAAAAATATGACATGACATGTGGCTTCTTAAAGGAAAGACACGTGGAACATAAGATGGAGATATACACCGAATGTAGCTATTCCGCTTGTCACCAGAAGAAATAACGATCATGAAAGGAGTATTAAATGCTTTGCGCTCGGTAACATTTAATACGGAATATTCTGCAGCACCAAGGATGATGGCCCATTACAAGGAATTTAACATTTATGTCTAACATTACATCTTCATCAACGGCCCTCATAATTGACATTAAAGGAGGACATGATCCTAGGAATTCCTTCCCGAGACATAGCTTCTCAGTTATCATTGTAAGGGACACAAATTTTCAGGCTAACTTACACTACATTCTATACAACATTTTAGTACAATTTTACTCTCTCGCTTTTGATTTTATCATTATTGTGCCTGAAAACCTTGTTCCTGGACTCATTAGCTCTACTATTTGATCTACATACTAAGGCTAAGTATTTTACATTTCATCAGTTATTTCATTACTTTTTGGATCAAATTAATTCACTTGTCTAGAAACCACGAAAAAATTCAACTGTACCGTTTTTCGGGTAAATACTAATACGTTTTGAACACTTATGATCCACAATCACAAAACAAATTATTAGCTCAAAGCAAGATTTTCCTCCTGGAAGAAAAAACTTACAGGATGCCCAATTGCGCTTCAAAAGACATGTAGGTTAAAGGAAAATAGCAGTGATGTTTAGCATAAAGTATATATATTTCTATGTATATCGCTTCACAGCTGACTTTTGTTTCGTGAAAGTGGGATGTTAAATGCTACGATTTATGTTGATTTGAAGTGTTTTTATGTGTAGGAATGAGTCGTGAGCAATCGGGGACAAAACGTGCAAGAATTAAGCCAAAATGGAACAAAATCGGACAAGGTCGCAATTGGGCGCCACAGGCAGCGCCTGGCGCCACCTGTGGCGCTGAAGGCAGAAAGGTCATTGGAAGCAGTGCCCTGGTGGGCGCCTGGCGCTACCCAGGGCGCCGATGACACAGAGCTCTCCTATTTTGCCCGGGACACGGTTATTTTTGGCCCTACACCTCTCCAACACGTATATAAAGAAGTCTAAACCTAATTTTAGAGGGCGAGACGTGATTTTGGAGAAAAAACACACAACGGAATTGGGAGGAAGCAAGAATCTCAGTTTCTTCAATCTTTTCTACTATTTTACAATTGATTCAAAACTTATACTTTGGTTTGATTAGATCATGAGTGGCTAATCACCCATTGTTCTGGGCTTGTGATTAGCCATGAATATTGTTGTTTGATATTTACTTTACCTTGATTATAATTCACTAATGTATGGTTGTTTCTTCAATTTTGTGTTTAATTGCTTAATTGTCTGGCCAATAGTTAGGTTCTATTTACTATCTATGCTATGATTGGGAAAGTCGTGTTTAGATTAGAGAATAGTTGAAGAGGGAATGATCTTAATCCTTAGGGGGAGCGGATTCGTGGTTAGGATAGGAATATACCTAATCACCGTGCTTAATTAAATATCGTGATCTTATTACGTTCTTAATAGGTTGATTCCATAGGAATATAGGCGTTAATCTATTAAGAATAGGCGAGTAGTACTTCGGGAGAAGGCTATGAGAACGTTTATCGATTAATTAGCAACCATGAGTGAATTATATGAAAGGGAGAGTTAATTAGAACACATTAAGATTGGTAAATTAATCACAACCCTGGAATGTTTGTCTCTATTGAGTAAATACAATCACTTAGTTATTTGATAATTTAGCTATAACTTAGAATTGTAGTTTAGCATAATCAACTATTGAACTTGAATTTTGCTTGATTGAATAAAAATATTAGTGTGTTAGTAAGTAGTTGATATAAGTCCCTGTGGGTATCTGGACTCAAAATCCTATATTACTTGTCGACCACGTATACTTGCGTGTGCGTTTGGGAGCAACAAGTTTTTGGCGCTGTTGTCGGGGACATAAAAATCTGCTACTTTATCGACTTAAGCTTATATTTGTTATTTGTTCAAGTTTTACTTATCAGTTTACCTTGTTTGTGTTGACACAGGCTCTTCTCTTGAATGCGGAGGAGTAGAAGCGCAAACAATCTTCTTCCTTTTGATCCTGAAATTGAACAGACACTTCACAGAGTGAGGAGAGAGGTCGAAGTGAGAACTAGAATAGAAAGAGAGTTGGACATTGTAGTTCAACCACAGCTCATAGAGATGGCAGGTAATGCAGAGCGTGCGGTGATAGAAGCTGTGAGGCCCAATCTTGCTAATATGACTCAAGCTATTGTGAAATCTGAGATCACAGGGCATTTTGAACTCAAACAGTATATGGTACAGCTGATTTAGTCCACCGAACAATATGTGGGTCTATCTCATGAAGATCCACACAGGCATATTCAAAATTTCTTGGAAATTACAGATACTTACAATTATCCGAACGTTTCCAAGGATTATGTCAGGCTGACACTGTTCCCCTTTTCACTGTTGGTGGAAGCAAAGGAATGGCTGCAGAAAGAGCCCGCAAACTCAATCCACACGTGGGACGATCTAGCCAGGAAATTCTTAATCAAATTCTTTCCCACCAAAAAGACAAAGTCACCGAGAAGTCAAATTCTTGGGTTCGAACAACGGGATGGAGAAACTCTTCGTCAAGCCTGGGAAAGATACAAGAAGCTGTTTAGAGATTGTCCGCATCATTGTCAAACTGATGAGGTGTTGGGACATACTTTTGTTGATGGGTTAGATGAGGCCTCAAAGATGAATCTTGACTCAGCTTGTGGAGGTAGTTGCATGGCAAAACCATATAGCGAAATCCAACTCTTGCTGAATAACTTTACTGCAAATGATCATAACTGGCAAGGAGATGGCGATTCATGCAAGGCAATTAAACAGAAGGCAGCGGGTTGATTGAGCTTAATGACTTCGCAGCCATGAGAGCTGAGATGGCAAAACTGGCAAACCAGATGAACAGAATGACAATGCAACAGGTACAACCAAGGCAACAGGCACAACAGATGTCTTTGTGCTGCAAAATGTGAGGTGACAACCATACGAGTGACATGTGCCCCACGAATCCAGAATCTATATATTATGTGGGACAACAAATAAGGGAGCCAATGAATCAGAATGCCCAATATGGGAACACTTATAACCTGAATTGGAGGAATCATCCTAACTTCTCATGGGGTGGAAATCAGCAGAACCAGAATCAGTATAGACCCCAAGGAAATTTCAATCAACCTCAAAAGCAACCTCAATAGGTAGAAGAGAATACAAATGAATTGTTGAAATAGTTGGCGCTTAACAATAAATAGTTCAGGACCGAATATCAAGCCCTCACCATAACAGTAAGAAATTTGGAGCGACAAATGGGACAGCTGGCCGGTGCTCAAAATACTAGACCAGTTGGAGCTCTTCCTAGTAACACTGAAGCAAATCCTAGGGCGGCCCTTAATGCCGTGTCATTGAGGAACGGGAGACAACTGGAAGAAGTTGAATCTAAAAAGAGGAAACAGGTGACTTTTAATGAGAGGCCAACCACTATAGAGTCAACAGCAGAAAAAGCCAAAGAACCAGAGAAGCCGGCTAGAGAGGCAGTGGCTGAGCAACCCCCATAATTGGTTGCAAGGCCACCACCTGCATTCCCTCAAAGATTTCAGAAATTAAGGGATAATGACGCATATAAAAAGTTCCTTGATATCTTGAAGTAGGTACAAATTAATATTCCGTTGGTTGACATCTTACATGAAGTACCCAAATATGCAAAGTACATCAAGGACATTGTGGCAAATAAAATGAGGCTAACCGAGTTTGAGACTGTGGCACTCACTGAGGAGTGTAGTTCCAGAATTCAAGGTAAGCTGCCTCAGAAATTGAAGGATCCAAGTAGTTTCACCGTCCAAATTTTGATTGGAAAACATGCTGTTGGGCGAGCTCTATGTGATCTTGGAGCAAGCATAAATTTGATGCCGCTATCAGTGTTCAGACAGTTGGGGTTGGGTGATCCACGCCCAACAACAGTTATATTACAGTTGGCTGATCGCTCCCTTGCTCATCTTGAGGGACTGATTAAAGATGTACTGGTTCAAGTGGGTTTGTTCATATTTCCTGCTGACTTTATAATCCTGGATTACGAGCCCGATCAGGAAGTCCCATTTATTTTGGAGCGTCCATTCTTAGCCACGGGCCGAGCGATTATTGATGCTTGAGAAGGAAAAATGACGATGAGAGTAGGTGACCAAGAAGAGGTGTTCAATGTTTATAAAGCACTCAGGTTGCCAACCCACTATGAAGAATTATCAATGATCTCTGTGGTGGAGAGTGATTCCACATCATTAGTGCCTTACATGAGCCCGGTAGATCCTGTTGAACGAGTATTGATTGGGGATGTGGAAATTAATGAAGATGAAATGATGGGAGAAATTGAGCAAGTACTGGATATGTCCTGCAGTTATCTCCAGGGGTTCAGAAAATTTGAAGAATTGGAATGGCCTGTCACTCTGACCCTTCCCAGGCCATCTATTGAGGAGGCTCCAAGGCTAGAACTCAAGCCACTTCCAGCGCATTTGCGTTATGCTTATTTGTGGAATTCTGAGACACTGCCAATGATTATTTCATCCAGCTTGACCAGCACTCAAGAAGAAAAATTGCTTAAAGTCCTTCGTGAGTATAAAAAGGCAATTGGGTGGACTATAGCTGACATCAAGGGTATTAGTCCATCATTTTGCATGCATAAATTTTTTCTAGAGGACGGACACCGCCCCAGTGTGGATCAGCAAAGGAGATTAAATCCTATCATGGTGAAAAAGGAAGTAATCAAGTTGCTCGATGCAGGTATCATTTTTCCTATTTCTGATAGCAATTGGGTCAGCGCAGTTCAGTGTGTGCCCAAAAAGGGAGGAATGACTGTAGTTGAGAACGAGAAGAATGAGCTAATCCCCACTCGCACTATTACGGGATGGAGAGTATGCATCAATTATAGAAATCTCAACAAGGCGACTCGCAAAGACCACTTCCCACTTCCATTCATCGACCAAATGCTAGACAGGTTAGCCGGGCATGAATACTACTGCTTCCTTGATGGCTACTCAGGATACAATCAGAATGTCATATGCCCAGAGGATCAGGAGAAGACCACTTTTACTTGTCCTTATGGCACTTTCGCCTTCAAGCGAATGTCGTTTGGACTTTGCAATGCACCAGCCACTTTCCAGAGGTGTATGATGGCTATTTTCACCGACATGGTGGAAAAATTCGTGGAAGTGTTTATGGATGATTTTTCAGTTTTTGGGTCTTCTTATGATGACTGCTTGAGGAATTTAAGCAAGGTGCTAGCCCGTTGTGAAGAAACAAATTTGGTGCTAAATTAGGAAAAGTGCCATTTTATGGTACAAGAAGGCATCGTTTTGGGTCACAAAATATCCAGGACCGGCATTGAAGTGGATAAAGCGAAGGTGGAGGCGGTTGAAAAATTACCTCCACTTATTTCAGTGAAGGGTGTCTGGAGTTTCTTGGGACACGCGGGTTTCTATAGGCGCTTTATTAAAGATTTTTCTAAAATTGCCACTCCTTTGTGCAGGTTGCTTGAAAAGGATGTATCTTTCAACTTTGATGATGCTTGCCTCAAGGCCTTTGAAGAGCTTAAAAGGAAGTGGTGACTGCTCCCATTATCGTGGCACCAGATTGGTCCTTACCATTCGAACTTATGTGTGATGTAAGTGACCTTGCTATTGGGGCAGTGCTAGGCCAGAGGAAGGACAAGGTGTTCTATTCCATCTACTATGCAAGCAAGACTCTCGATGATGCACAACTAAACTACACCACCACGGAGAAGGAGCTGTTAGCAGTAGTGTGGGCCTTCGAGAAATTTCGGGCATGCTTGGTGGGAACAAAAGTCATAGTCCATACCGATCATGCGGCAATCAGGTATCTGTTTACGAAAAAAGAATCCAAAGCTAGATTGATGCGCTGGGTTTTATTGTTGTAGGAGTTTGATGTAGAAATACGAGATCGGAAGGGGACAGAGAACCAAGTAGCTGATCATCTATCCCGGTTGGAAAATCACGATCACGTAGAGGAAATTGGCCAGATTAAAGAAGTATTCCCTGATGAGCAACTTTTTGCTATGACTCATGACTCTCCCCTATGGTACGCGGATTATGTGAATTATCTGGTGAGCGGGGTACTTCCTCTTGAAATTAAAACTGATGCTAGAAAGAGGTTTTTGCATGATGTGAACTTTTACTACTGGGATGAGCCCTACTTATTCAAGCAATGTGCTGATCAATTGATGAGAGATGCATTCCTGAAGAAGAGGTGGAATTAGTATTGCATGATTGTCACGCATCATCTTATGGAGGCCATCATGGAGGAGATAGAACAGATGCAAAGGTGCCACAGTTCGGTCTCTTTTGGCCAACTTTATTCAAGGATGCTCATGCATTCGTTAAGAAGTGTGACCAATGCTAGAGAGCGGGCACAATCACATGGAAGCATGAGATGCCTCTAAACAACATTTTAGAAGTTGAGCTTTTTGATGTTTGGGGGATAGATTTTATGGGGCCGTTTCCATCTTCCAGAGAAAACAAATATATTTTGCTAGCTGTTGACTACGTGTCGAAATGGGTGGAGGCAATTGCTTTGCCTACAAATGATGCAATGGTGGTAGCTGCGTTCGTGAAAAAGAATATCTTCTCGAGATTTGGGACTCCACTGGCTTTAATCAGCGATGAAGGCTCATTTTTGCAATCGGTTGTTGAATAATCTTCTAGCCAGATATGGAGTTCGCCATAGAGTTGCTACAGCGTATCATCCACAGACAAGTGCCAAGCTGAGGTGTCAAACAGGGAGATCAAGCAAATTTTAGAGAAGACGGTGAGTGTGAATAGGAAAGATTGGGCTTCAAAGTTGGATGATGCTCTTTGGGCTTATAGGATAGCATACAAAACACCAATTGGAGCGTCCTCCTATAAGCTGGTTTATGGAAAAGCATGCCGCTTGCCCGTTGAACTGGAGCGCAAAGCATACTAGGCTATTAAAAAGCTGAACATGGACTTTGAGGCATTGGGCGAGAAAAGGCTTATGCAGTTGAATGAGTTCAGGCTGCATTCTTATGAAAATGCCAAGTTGTATAAAGAGAAGGCAAAAAGATGGCATGACAAGCATATCAAGCCACGTCACTTTGAGCCAGGCCAATAAGTGTTATTATTCAACTCGAGATTATGGCTATTTCCTGGGAAGCTTAAATCAAGATGGTCAGGTCTGTTTGAGGTGGTGAGGGTTACTCCGTATGGTGCAATCGAGCTGCGTGCTTTGAATAGTGAGCGAAATTTTTGGTGAATTGTCAGAGAGTTAAGCATTACTTGGGGGGTTTGATTAATCGTGAGAAGAGCAAGGTTGTACTCGCTAACGATTAAGCGAGAATCTGAGTCGTGCCGCGACGTTAAATTAGGTGCTTGTTGGGAGGTAACCTAATTTTTATCGCTTTCCTAGTTTAACTTCTTAATTTATTCTTTTATATTAGATAGAGTATTGCACTTGATGTATAGGTATAGTTAGGATGTGTAAATTGTATATCTAAGGCTCGGGGGATTGGGATGTTTATTTTTTAAAAAAAAAAAGTTTCGGGAAACAGCACCTGGCGCTGCCTGGGGCGCTGCAGGCAGAAGGTTCAAGACCCCCAGCGCTATCGAGGGCGCGAGGGGCCAGCTGGGGGGGGGGGGGGGG